>JAJOOR010007935.1:0-36566 GCA_036250505.1 Solanum acaule
CATGATGAAATAATAAAAAACTATGAAACTTTAATCTTATATATACTTAAAGATATAGAAATAATTGAATTAAGAAGAATAATATGGGAAAAAATATTTAATGATAATGAATCAGAAGATATATTAAACCAACAATGGTATGGAATAGACTTACATGATTTAGACCTCGAAAGAATAGATTGGTATGATTTAGAAATAAATTCAGATTAAAATGAACTACGAATATTTACAATATTGGACAGAATCTATGGAAGATATAAAACTATTTGAACAATTAATGGGGGAAAATTTATATATGTATCTAAGAACCCAAGATATGTTATATCTAGAATATATCATAAATAATATTAAAGAGATATCAAGATTAAAACACTTAGCAAAAGAATATTATAATAAAATATTTAGCCAAACATAAAATGAATTCCTCACCTACCAAAAATGGTACACCTACCAAAAATACCAAAAATACCATGAATTCCTCACCTACCACACTACTTACCACACTACCAAAAATGTCATGAACTCCGTGAATTCCGCACCCCCATCATGGGTATTAATGGGTCATACTTTTTAGATGATCACATAAGTTAAGCTAGTGGATCCACTAAGTTAAGTAGGTTCTATATGACGGAAAGGTACAGGACCGTTCTGGCTGCGTGACAAAAGACGTTGTATCACCACTTAGGCACATAGTGGTGGTTGTCGGTTAGAGAAACTCCCACCTAAACTATATTACTTTGTATATGAGTAAAGTTGAGTTTGTTATTGCATTTTCTTTAATGAACTAAGTTGCTTTTACTATTTTGTAAATCTTTTCATATAATGCATGTGTTTCATTGCTTTATTCTGAGTTAAATTTATTCATGAGTTGAGAAGAGCCAAGGTAAGTGTTTTTTTCAGATTCCTTTCAAGCCTATATCTTGTTTTAGCATTCCAACTTGCATACTCGTACATTCAATGTACTGATGCCAGTTGGCGTGCATCTTCTTATGATGCAGATGCAGGTAACCAGGATCAGCATCTAGCGCTTCGTTGATCCAGCTTGAGCACTCAGAGTCTGTGGTGAGCCTCCTTGCATTCGAAGGACTACTCTATTTGCTTTCTAGTTTAGTTCATTAGGATGTTGTGGGTTTGTCCCAACATTCATCTCAGTTGTTTTAGAGGCTTCATAGACAGCCACTTATTAGTTCTTTAGTCTTCTCATTTCATATGCTAAGACTTGAGTTGTCATTTTGGCCAAGTTGAATGTTGACCATTAAACATTCTGAGTTATTTCGCTAAAGTTATTTGAGTAAGTTCATTTGATTATAGTAAAATCTTTCGAATCTTCCGCTGAGTCAGTAAGCTAGGCCAAGGGTTCGCTTGGGGCCAGCAATGGTCTTCCAGTGCCAGCCACGTCTAGGGTGTAGGCTCGGGGTATTACAAACTTGGTATCAAAGCCCAGAGTTCAAGAGTCCTAGGGAGTCTATGAAGTCGTGTCTATAGAGTCCTATTTAACTGTGTGAAGCGCGCCACATCTATAATTAGGAGGCTGTAATATTTAGGAACTATCTCACTTCTTTCATATTCATTTCATGCGATAGTGTTTATCTCTATAAAAGTTTCATTCTAATTCGTGCTTGCGAGTGTTTCAGATAATCATGCATCCACGAAGAGCAGTCAGAGGTCGTCCAGCTAGGAGGAATATTAAGGGACAAGAGTTACCCAATGCACCTGAAGTGCAACCTTAAGGAGAAGTCACTAATACTGAGTTCAGAGAGGCAATAAGACTGCTCAGTCAAGTTCTGACTAACCAAGCTGGGTAGCAGAGAGGAGCTCGACAAGAAGAGGCTGACACTTCAAGGATTCGTGAGTTCTTGAAGATGAACCCTCCAAGTTTCACGGGTTCCAACACTACAGAGGATCTAGAGAACTTCATTGAGGAACTGAAAAAGGTGTTCGATGTGATGCATGTTACTGATACTGTGAGAGTTGAGCTAGCTGCATATCAGATGAATAATGTTGCTAGGACCTGGTTTGATCAGTGGAAATGGGGTAGAGCTGAGGATCCGCCACCTGCGACTTGCGCCTGTTTTGAGGAAGCTTTCTTGGGGCGTTTCTTTCCCCGGGAACTGAAAGAGGCTAAGGTACGTGAGTTCCTCACATTTAAGTAAGATTCTCTAAGTGTTCATGAATATGGGTTGAAGTTCACCCAACTATCCCGTTATGCTCCAGAGATGGTTAAGGACATGAGAAGTAGAATGAGCTTGTTCGTTGCTAGGTTGGTCCGTCTATCAAGCAAAGAGGGCTGGGCAGCAATGCTTATTCGAGACATGGACATTTCGAGGTTGATGGTTTATGTGTAGCAGGTTGAGGAAGTGAAGCTGAGAGACAGAGAAGAATTCAGAAATAAAAAAGCGAAGACAGGGAATGAGTCTAGGCAGCAGAAGGTTAGTGTAAATCGTCTGTCCTCTCAGAAGAAAAAGGGACCTACACCATCATCTGCTAGTCCACCTGCACCCAGAAACAAAGGTGAGTATAATGACAAGAATTTGCAGAACTTTAGAGCTAGACCTGCACAGTCTTAAAGTAGTGTGGCACAAAGGGATAGCTGGGCTCTGACATGTGCTAAGTGTGGTAGGATCCACCCAGGTAAGTGTGGCCAAACAGGTTGTTTCAAGTGTCGGCAAGAGAGTCATTTCTTGAAGGAGTGTCCTAAGAACAGGCAAGGTAGTAGAAATCAGGGCAATAGAGCCCAATCTTCATCAGTTGCTCCACCAGACAGGGCTGCACCTAGGGAGCTACTTCCGGTACTGGCGGAGGGGTAAACCGGCTCTATGCAATCACGAGTGGCCAAGAGCAAGAGAACTCTCCAGATGTTGTTACTGGTAAGATCAAAGTCTTTACTTTTGATGTTTATGCTTTGCTAGACCCAGGAGCAAGTTTATCTTTTGTAACCCCTTATGTTGCAAATAAGTTTGATGTTCTTCCTGAGAAAATTTGTGAACCCTTTTGTGTTTCTACACCTGTTGGGGAGTCTATTCTAGCTAAGCGAGTTTATCGTGATTGTGTTATTTCCATCAATCACAAAGATACCATGGCCGATCTAGCTGAGTTAGACATGGTAGATTTCGATGTCATTCTAGGTATGGACTGGCTTCATGACTGTTATGTATCAATAGATTGTAGAACTCGAGTAGTCAAGTTTCAGATTCCTAATGAGCCAGTCATAGAGTGGAGTAGTAGTTCGGTAGTTCCTAAGGGTCGTTTCATTTCGTACCTTAAGGCGAGAAAGTTAGTGTCAAAGGGTTGTATCTATCACTTAGTCTAACTTAATGACTCAAGTGTTGAGGTACCTCCCATTTAGTTAGTTCCTATAGTAAAAGAGTTTCCAGAAGTCTTTCCTAACGACCTACCCGGAGTCCCTCCTAAGAGAGAAATAGACTTTGGTATAGACGTCATTCCAGATACTCATCCTATCTCTATTTCGCCATATAGAATGGCACCAGCAGAGTTGAAAGAGCAGTTGAGAGATCTCCTAGATAAGGTTTTCATTCGACCAAGTATCTCACCTTGGGAAGCTCCGTTCTTGTTTGTGAGAAAGAAAGATGGTTCCCTTAGGATGTGTATAGACTACTGCCAGTTGAACAAGGTTACCATCAAGAATAAGTATCCTCTTCTGAGGATTGATGATCTTTTCGATCAGCTTCAGGGTGCTTCATGTTTCTCAAAAATTGACCTCAGATTAGGTTACCATCAGTTGAAAGTAAGGGAATGTGGCAATCCAAAGACATCATTCAGGACCCGTTATGGTCATTATGAGTTTTTGGTAATGTTGTTCGGTTTAACTAATGCACCAGCAACGTTCATGGACCTTATGAATAGAGTCTTCAAACCTTATTTAGATATGTCTGTTATCTTCTTCATTGATGACATACTAATTTATTCAAGGAAAGAAGAGGATCATGCTAGCCATCTCAGAATAGTTCTTCAGACTTTGAAAGATAAGGAGTTGTATGCCAAGTTCTCTAAGTATGAGTTTTGGATTGAGTCTATGGCATTCTTGGGCCACATAGTTTCTGATGATGGAATTAAAGTTGATACTCAGAAAATTGAGGTAGTGCAGAATTGGCCTAGACCCACATCTCCAACTGATATTAAGAGTTTCTTGGGTTTAGCTGGCTATTATAGAAGGTTTGTAGAAGGGTTCTCGTCTACTTCATCTCCTTTGACCAAGTTGACTCAGAAGACAGTGAAATTTCAATGGTCTGAAGATTGTGAGAAAAGCTTCCAGGAATTGAAAAAGAAGTTGACTACTGCCCAGTTTTGACCTTACTAGAAGGTACTCAAGGTTTTGTGGTGTATTGTGATGCATCTAGAGTTGGTCTGGGTTGTGTCTTAATGCAGAATGGAAAGTTATAGCTTATGCCTCCAGACATTTGAAAGTTCATGAGAAGACTTATCCAACCCACGATCTAGAGTAGGCTGCTGTAGTTTTCGCTTTGAAGATATGATGCCATTATTTGTATCGTGTTCATGTGGATGTGTTCACCGATCACAAGAGCCTTCAATATGTGTTCAATAAAAAAGAGCTCAATCTCAGATAGAGAAGGTGGTTAGAGTTACTCAAGGATTACGACATGAGTATTCTTTACCACCCAGGTAAGGCTAATGTTGTTGCTGATTCCTTGAGCAGGTTGTCTATGGGTAGCACCTCCCATGTTGAAGAAGGAAAGAGAGAGTTAGCAAAAGATATGCATAGGCTTGCACACCTAGGAGTCCGACTCATGGATTCCACAGAAGGAGGAATAGTGGTGACGAATGAAGCTGAATCATCACTAGTGGCAGAAGTTAAAGAAAAGCAAGACCAAGATCCCATTTTGCTTGAATTGAAGGTAAATGTTCATAAGCAAAAAGTATTAGATTTCGAATAAAGGGGAGATGGCGTACTGAGATATCAAGGTAGATTGTGTGTACCAATGGTGGATGGACTCCAAGAGAGGATAATGGAGGAGGCTCATAGCTCCAGATATTCCATTCATCCTGGTTCCACAAAGATGTATCATGATTTGAAAGAAGTGTGTTGGTGGAATAGTATGAAGAAGAGCATTGCAGAATCTGTTGCTAAGTGTCCAAATTGCCAACAAGTTAAAGTAGAGCACCATAGGCCTGGTGGTTTGGCGCAGAATATAGAACTTCTAGAATGGAAGTGGGAGATGATTAGTATGGATTTCATCACAGGTTTGCCAAGGTCTCGCAGACAACATGATTCTATTTGGGTAATTGTCGATAGAATGACAAAATCATCCCACTTTTTACCGGTAAAGACTACCCATATAGCAGAAGATTATGCTAAGTTTTATATTCAGGAAGTAGTAAGACTTCATGGAGTCCTAGTCTCCATTATTTCAGATAGAGGTGCATAATTTACTGCTCAGTTTTGGAAATATTTTCAGAAAGGCTTCGGTTCAAAGGTGAACTTAAATACTGCCTTTCATCCTCAGACTAATGGGCAAGCAGAGCGCACTATTCAGACATTAGAAGATATGTTGAGAGCTTGTGTGATTGATTTCAAAGGAAATTAGGATGATCACCTACCTCTCATTGAGTTTGCTTACAACAACAATTACCACTCTAGCATCCAAATGGCTCCTTATGAAGATCTTTATGGGAGAAGATGCAAATCTCCAATTGGATGGTTTGAAGTTGGTGAAGCAGGGTTGATAGGACCAGATTTAGTTCACCAAGCTATGGAGAAGGTGAAAGTGATTCAAGGGAGGTTGAAAATGGCACAGAGTCGTCAAAAATTCTACACTGATGTTAGGAGAAGGGCATTAGAGTTCGAAGTAGATGATTGGGTATATTTGAAAGTTTCACCCATGAAGGGTGTTATGAGGTTTGGTAAGAAGAGGAAGCTTAGTCCCCGGTATATTGGACCTTATCGCATAGCCAAGGGGATTGGCAATGTAGCTTATGAGTTGGAACTACCACAGGAATTAGAAGCGGTTCATCCGATATTTCACATCTCCATGTTGAAGAAGTGCATGGGTGATCCTTCATTGATCATACCAACTGAAAATATTGGGATCAAGGATAGCTTATCCTATGAGGAGATCCCTGTCCAGAATCTAGATCACCATGTTCGCAAGTTGAGAACAAAAGAGGTAGCAACAGTCAAGGTCCTTTGGAGGAACCAATTTGTTGAAAAAGCTACTTGGGGAGCTGAAGAGGACATGAAGAAGAGATATCCACATCTCTTTGAATCCGAAGAAAGTGCAGATCAAGGTACTAATTTTCTTCTTCGTGCTCTCTAAATTATGAATGAGCGTGTTGTTTGTTTGCATTTGCTTGTTGGGTGTTTGAGTTTGATGTTACACCCTAAACCTAGTAAGAGTAATCTCATTCGAGGACGAATGTTCCCAAGGGGGATATAATGTAACATCTCGCAACTAGAAAGAAGTTTAAAATCTGGATATAGTAATTTTTTGAAAGTGTAAAGAAATCTGGAAAATTTTAACTAAGTTAAAGTGAAGTTTTGGTCAACTTCAAACGACTACAACTCCTATATCATGATGAGTTAGGTGTAGTTACATATATGGTTGGAAAGTTCTTGGGATGATCTTTCCAACGCCGCTGAGTTTGCGCGATTCCGAGTTCGTATGAGTAAGTTATGCCCTTTGGAAGTTGGGCTGTTAGATTAATGAAAGTCTAATCCGGGTTTTGGAAGGGTAAACTAGTCTTTTCCTTACCTAATTTGCCTATTGCGTTTTTAGGAATTTATTTGGGGTAAAACAAGACTTTATTTAGTTTAGAAAATTAGAATTTACGCTAGGGCTTGGAGAGGAGAAGAAAGAAGAGAAAAGAGGAGAGAAATCAAGAAATCGCCAAGAACGTTCAAGCTTTGCGAGTGGAATTCATCGGGGGTGATCCCTACAAGGTATGTGAGATCACATAGTGTTGGGTTAGTTCACCCACATGCCAAACTTGTTTCAATTCAGCAAAATTGGAGTTGTTTGAATGTTAAGAAAGTGAAGTTCTTCAAGAACATTGTTGAATTCTTGTTTGTTGATTGTTGAATGCCTAGTGTTGATTTGATTCTAGTTTCCGGGTTGTTTTTCGAGTTAAATCTATTGGGTATTGAGGGCACTAATGATTCTAAGTGTTTGGGGAAAGGACTATGAAAGTTTAGAGGGTTTAGAGATGAAAACGAAGGAAAAAAGTCGAAATTTTCTGGTGAAAACGGTGGCGCGTCGCGCCAGCCAGCACCCCCCAACTTGTCCTCTGAAGTTTGGGGCCTGGTGTCCCAACGCCTCTTAGAGCGCCAAGGACGCCAGTTCACCCTATTCTTCCCCCATCTTTTCGTACTAGTTTCTAAGTGATGTACCTATGTTTCCTAGTTGATTCTAACTCTCTAAGGTACATCTAAAACATCATGAAATCATCCATAAACATGAGATCATGAACCTTGAATCCATAATCCAATTCAAGAAAAGTTAAGATCAAAGTCAAAAAAGTCAAGAGTCAAGTCTAGGAGTTAAGAAGCAAGTCAAAGCAAAGTTTCCTAAGTTTACAAGAGTCTTTAACAATGTTTTAAATTCATTTTAAGACTCAAGTTTTCAAGTTATGCAAAGAGTAAAGAGTTGAGTTCATTTCTCAAAATAAAAAGCTATTAGGGAACTAAGTATTCCCAAAGAAGTTTATAAATTTTTTCACATTTAAGCAAGAAAAGGGAACATCGATTCCAAGAGAGCCTTTGGGCTAAGCTTTGAATAATTATCTCAAACTAAAGAAGGAGTTATGTTTTTAAACATATGAGCTAAGTATATTTTTGGGAGTAGTATTGAGCACCGATATGGGGATGCAAGATCATATTAACTCAAGTCTCCATAAACCATGTAGCCATAATGGGTATTAATGGGTCATACTTTTTAGATGATCACTTAAGTTAAGCTAGTGGATCCACTAAGTTAAGTAAGTTCTATATGATGGCAAAGTATAGGACCATTCTGGCAGAGTGTCAAAAGACGTTGTATCACCACTTAGGCTCATCGTGTTGGTTGTCGGTTAGAGAAACTCCAACCTAAACTATATTACTTTGTATATGAGTAAAGTTGATTTTGTTATTGCATTTTCTTTAATGAACTAAGTTGCTTTTACTGTTTTATAAAGCTTTTCATATAATGCATATGTTTCATTGATTTATTCTGATTTAAGTTTATTCATGAGTTGAGAAGAGCCAAGGTAAGTGTTTTTTTCAGATTCCTTTCAAGACTATATCTTGTTTTAGCATTCTAACTCTTATACTCGTACATTCAAAGTACTGATGCCAGTTGGCCTGCATCTTCTTATGATGCAAACGCAGGTAACTAGGATCAGTGTCCAACGCCTCGTTGATCTAGCTTGAGCACTCAGAGTCTGTGGTGAGCCTCCTTGCATTCGGAGGACTCCTTTGTTTGCTTTCTAGTTTAGTTCATTAGGTTGTTATGGGGTTTGTCCCAACATCCATCTCAGTTGTTTTAGAGGCTTCATAGACGGTCAGTTATTAGTTCTTTAGTCTTCTCATTTCATATGCTAAGACTTGAGTTGCCATTTTGTCCAAGCTGAATGTTGACCATTAAACATTCTGAGTTATTTCACTAAAGTTATTTGAGTAAGTTCATTTGATTATACTAAAATGTTTAGAGTCTTCCGCTGAGTCAGTAAGCCAGGCCAAGGGTTCGCTTGGGGCCAAAAATGGTCTTCGAGTGCCAGCAACATCCAGGTTGTAGGCTCGGGGCGTGACAATCAAGTAAATAGAGAAATTTACAATATCACTCAATACACATCAATCACTATTAAGAGTCTATCTATCAAATAGAATAAATAATAGCCTACCTCCACCAAGGAACCGAAGTCAAGCAAGCTGCTTCTCCAATACTTTTCCTTTCCTCAATGCCTCCGAATCTTTCCAATATATCAAGTATATATGCATAATTTGTAAGTTAACGAGTTTATAAACACTCATATTATTCTATCTCTATCCTAGACCCAAAAACTCACCTAATTCTATAATCAATTTCCTAAAGTTCAAACTTAAGGGTAAGACTTAATTCCTCCAATTAGCATAACTTTAATGAAATTTAAATAATTCGATACACCTAATATTTAATTACCAATACCAATTTATCAACAATTGAAACATAATGTGGTAACTTCACGAATAATACAACCCAAAGTCATTACTCACTTACATCAGCATCATATGATCATCGAAGAAGAGAGGCAGATAGAAACCTTATTCCAATTTCCCTTAATCTATCCATCTCTCTAATCATTAGCATATCATTAGCCTTTAATTATTTTTCCATCATCAATCTAACTAATAAATAATAATTTAACATATCCAAGTGATAACCCATGTCGTACGGAGACATATTTCCCAATTCAAATCTCTTATCCAACACCACTAATTTGCTAATTGTTATATATTCACCAAGCTTTAATTATATAGCCACCAACCGATAATTATATGTAAACCAAATTGAAAGCGTAAATTAGGTTACCTGAATCGACTTTCTCCATTACCGCTTGTGCCCAACCAGCAAGCCCTCTTTTCTTTAAATTAACCACTCAAAATTAGTAAACCATAATTATTATAAGACTAATAATAAAAGTGGTAAAAGTCACCCACTACTAATTCTAATATTATTTTCTTTAACCACCAATTAAATAAATTATTAAAACTATCCTTTTAATTTTATAATTATAGTGACGAATACTCATAAATTCTCATTTAAAATCTATTGAAAGAGTCTTTTATGCAATAAAAAGCTCTAGTACTCAGAATGACCAAATGAGTCATTACATTAGAAACCAATTTACCCATCATTCGTCCTCGAACGATCAAAAGAAGATGAGGGTAAGAAAGGGTAGTTGTCTCAACAATTCCTTCAAAATATTAGTACCCAAGGTCTCGTATCAAAAGTATCAAACCAACCAATTGGAGATCTACACCTCCTCCCATACAATGCCTCTAATGGGGCCATGTCAATACTCTAATGATAGCTGTTGTTGTATGTAAACTCAACTAACAACAAAACTATTCCCAAGTGGACTCTTCAACTGGCCGATTCTCCAACTAGACCTTGCCACAACCATCAAGAAAAATATTATCCAACATAATCATGATATAATCCTTAATTAATATTGGCTACAATCAGGAGTGAACCTGAACCAGCCACCATACACTGATAATGCACAAACCATCATAGATCTTATCAAGATTACATCCTCACAACATAATATTTCCTCGAGCTTAAGCTATAAAAATATGATCTTTAGACATCAAGTAATTATCAAGGAGAATCGAACTCATCTGATCCAAAGATGGAAATAATCAAGTACCCACCATCGAGTGATACACCCAAGCATACAAAACCTCTAACAACACTGTCGAAATGCTAGATTAGTAGCTATTATAGACAAACCTTAAGAATGACAAAACTAGACCCCATGGTCCTTACATTCAATCACACATAGCCAAAAAATGATACCGATGATGAGATAAATCTTAAGTCTATCAAAAAATTGTAAATTATCATGGTAGCTCTCCTATAAATTCTCATAAGCAAAGTTGTGCGTGTTGAATCACTAGTATACCTCAACTATCCGAAACAACACAAAATCTTCCATAACTGGAATGAATGAGTCTAACCAAGGATGCCATCCTACTAGGAGGACAATCACAGAATCGGTACACCCGACCCACTACTAGGGACTCGCCCATAGAAGCGAAAACACATACAGACGTAGAAAGTGAATCATACTCTAAACCACAACTAGAATGAAGTAGTTGGTCACATAAGAATGTACATCACCAAGGTCGAATAACTCTAGATAATCCTTCCATAGTGTCTATATCAAATATTTTCATTCATCTGACTCTATCTCTATGATTTTCTAGCTACCCACAATCATCAATTTAGTCCCTATTATAATTGCACACATACTTCATTTATCGAACCCCACATCCACTGAAGTCAACACTCTTAGTACTAACAAAACATCATAACCACATCAATCATCTACCTTACCTCCAAACCATCATTATTATCAAAGTATTCTTATCAAATACATGTTCAAACTATGACTATCTGTAATGACCGGGTTCCGTCATTATAGAAAAACCAACGGGGGAAAATTTGGGGCTGGAAAACTTTTTCATAGTATCTTGAAATTTCTCAACCTAGTCCAAATTTGGATGAAATTAGAGTCTTAAAGGTGTGCATAAATTTGATAACAATCGGGTAAAGTATTTGTGTTTTTGATTTCATGAGGGGACAGAGAACTCGTTAAGGAACCTGTACGACTTTACAGAATTAAATTCGGGCGAGTAGAACTCCCGGAATCGATCTTAGTGTAAAGGGTATTTTCTGAGCGTCATTGGTTAGAGGTATTTTGAGAAATGGAAGTCTTGGAATTCTTGAATTAGCTCTCTGTCTCACGTAACCCGCATTGGCGCCGCTTTGGTGAAGCCGCTGTGGCGGGCCCAATGCGTATTAAAGTCGTTAATAAACCCCTAAACAACCTCATTATGCAATTTTTGACTTTCAGAGCTAAGGAACGAACCCCAGGCTAAACCTACTCATTTTTCACCATTCTTGAGGGTAAAGAAAAGCTTTTCACTCCCCGAATCCATTTTTTGATCCGTAGAACGTAATAGAATGGGTGAATTTTGATGGGGGAGGTTTTTTTTATAGATTCTATGGTGGAGACAACCCTAATTTGGATAGTTGGGATCATTGGTTTGATCTAGGGTTCACATAATTGTTATAGTTTCGAGTAATTAGTGATTGTTTGTTAATTCCCGTGTTGTATTTATTGTTTGTAGACCAAGAACAAGCGGAACGAATCCGGAAAGGGAAGAATCAAGTTTCTTAGGGTTTTAAGCTTGTTTAGAGGTAGGTGATGGTTGTGATTCTATGATTCTGTGATGTATGCTTGTTCTTGCTTCATTATGATACTTGTATATGTATGAATATTACAAAGTTGATCATACTTGTTGTAAATGAGATAAATGAATTATCATTGCCATGAAATCATAACTTAAATGTATGATCGTAATGATATACTTGTGATTGTGATTGTGGTGTGTGAATGGGATTGGTTGCCACGTTCCAACATAACTAACTTGGATCGGTTGCCACGTTCTGACATAAATATGGGATCGGTTGCCATGTTCCGGCATAAATATGGGATCGATCGGCACGTTCCGGCATGCTAACTGTTTGGGTTGGGGTTCCATGAGAGGACCAATGATGTGATTTAAAATGTGAAACTTATCATTGTTCGTAAATGTGTTTAATATTGTATATGTTGATATATATACAATGTGGTTGTTTACTGATACTGCACTTGCTCTTATTTTTGTTGAATACAGGGCATCTTCAAGCGGCTACTGACAGACCTCGCTTAGGAGATCAGTGATCGTTCGAATTCAAGGGTGAGCCAATTCTTCCGGGCTGCCATGGGATTCTATTTTGTCTATGTCCACCATTTCCGGACATAGACAATTGTTTTAGTTAGTTGATTAGTTCATTAGTACGGGGTTGTATCCCTTCTTGTCTAGACTTTGTTCATTGTTGGATGTTTTGGTACATTGACTTTCAGGTTCTAGGTTATTTCTTGCGCATTTGTTTAGTTATTGTTAGACTTTTGTTAGAGTTTATGGGAACTCTATTTTTCTTTCCTTAGTATTTGACTTAAATGCGTTAGTTATTGCTTTTGTTCCTTGGTTTGGGTTGTAGTAGTGGTTCTCCCACTAGAGTGTTAGTGTGGGTGTCAATTAAGATGGTCTGGGTCGTGACAAAGTTGGTATTAGAGCCTAGGTTCGTTGATCTCAATGTACCAAAACGAGTCTAGTAGAGTTCCGCAGAACGGTACGGGGACGCCTTTACTTTTCTTCGATAGGCTATAGGACTTTAGGAAATGTCTCTATTTTCTCTTTTATCCTTTCGTGTTGTAACTTGATTCCAATTGGTATTTGTCAATTCGAATTGGTATCTAGCCTCCTTCACTCTTCTGTTCGCAGATGGTTAATACTAGGTAAAATGGCGTCAGGTCCGTAGCTCCCATCAATGCTCCAACTGAGGAATCTGCAGCGAGAGGTTGTGGTTGAGGAATAGGTAGAGGAAGAGCTAGGGGTAGAGGCCGTGGGAAAGTAGTGCCTACTGTGAATGAGGTACCAGTTGAGAATGCTCCTGTGAATGAGAACCCTCATGCGCATCATGAATAGATTGAAGAGGAGAATGTTGATATTGAGAATGTTGAGGATGTTGGACAAGAGGAAGACGTGTAGGCTGAGACTACCGAAGTTCCCCCATAGACCCTGTGTTAGCTCAACAGTTCATGTCATTTTTGAAAAGGTTGGTTGGTCTTGGAGTGCTTCCTTCTGCTCAAGCAACTCAAGCTCCTACTAATCCTCTTATTGCTTGCATTGGGCCTAAGGTGGGTGAGACTGGAGGTAATGATGCTTTCTTCCGTCGTTTGTTAGGTTCTGTTATGACTAGTAATGAGTATGAAATGTTGACTAAGTTTTTGAAGCCAAAGCCTCATGTGTTTCTTGGTTCTGAGAGTGAGGATGCTTATGAGTTCATTTTGTATTTTTATGAGAGGCTGCATAAATTAAGTATTGTTTATCAGCATGGGGTTGAGTTTGTATCCTTTCAACTTCAACGTGAGGCCAAACAGTGGTGGAGAGATTATATGGAGTGTAGATCTTCTATTTTACCTCCACTTACTTGGACCCAATTTCATGCTTTATTTCTAGAAAAGTATGTGCCTAGAACTTTGAGAGATAGTAAAAAAGATGAATTTATGGCTTTGAAACAAGGTGATAATGTATATGGCTACTTATGAGGCCAAGTTCCATGCTTTATCTAGCTATGCTACGCAGTTGGTGACTACTGAGGAGGAGAGGATCTATTTATTTATTAGGGGACTAAATTCTAAGTTGCAAGTATTATCTGTTCATATGACTTTTGCAGGAAGGAGCTTTAATAAGGTGACAGGTTATGTTAAGAAAGTGGAGGGGGTAAGGCGAGACGGTTAGGCTAAGGCATTGGCTAAAAGGGCCAAGGACTGGGGTAACTTTCAAGGTTCTTATTCCAGAGGTTCAGGGAGGCCAACATTGGCAACCAAACCAATTCAGTCCGCTATGCCCGCCTCTACAGGTAACTACTCGGGAACTCTATCTTATAATTTTCAGGAGAGCCAGGGAGTCGCGGCAGACCATCTTTTGATCGTACTTGCTACAATTGTGGAGAACCTGGGCATATGAGGAGAAATTGCTCCCACCCGCGTGTATTAAATGTCACGCATCAGCCTTCTAGAGCAGTGGTACCCGCGGGAAATGGTAGAAATGGTAGAGGACGTCCACAATATGGGTGAGGAGGTAATCAGCGAGGCTGTGGAGGTAGAGAAAATGGAAACGAAGGTAGAGTTAACGTGCAACAACGCAGGGAAGTGGCTCGTCAAGATGATAACGCTCAATGTTATGCTTCTCCGGGCAAGAATGAGGCGGAGGCATCTAACGCGGTGATCACAGGTACTATTCTTGTCTGTGACCAGATGGCTAATGTGTTGTTTCATCTGCGTTCTAATTATTCATATATATCCGTGAGATTTGCCTTAGATTTTGATATGATTTGTTATATTCTTGAAGCCCCTATTTATGTTTCTACCCCAGTTGGAGAGTCAGTCTTAGCTACCCATGTCTATCGTGCTTGCCCTATTTTGTTTATGGGTTCAGACTTGGGCTGATTTGGTGATTTTGGATATGATTGACTTTGATATAATCTTAGGCATGACTTGGTTGTCCCCCTATTATGTTGTGCTTAATTGTAATACTAAGTCTATGACTCTAGAAATTCCATGAAGGGAAATATTAGAGTGGGAAGGGGTGTACAAGCCTAAGAAAGCTAAGATTATATCCTCCATTTGGGCTAGTAAATTGGTAGAGCAGGGTTGTTTGGCTTATTTGGCTCATTTAGGGATGTTGAGATTGAGACTCCATCCATTGTGTCTATTCCTGTGGTGTCTAAATTTAGTGAAGTGTTTCCTAATGACTTTCCTGGTATGCCTCCGAATAGAGATATAGATTTTTGCATTGATTTAGAGCTTGGTACGCGTCTCATTTCTATCCCTCCATATCGCATGGCTCCGGCAGAATTAAGAGAGCTTAAGGCTCAAATCCAAGAGCTCCTTGATAAGGGATTTATTTTCCCTAGTGCTTCTCCATGGGGTGATCCAGTTTTGTTTGTTAAGAAGAAATATGGTAGTATGAGAATGTGTATAGATTACCGGCAATTAAATAGAGTCAATATTCGAAATAAGTATCCTTTGCCTCGAATAGATGATCTGTTTGACCAATTGCAAGGGGCAGCGGATTTCTCTAAGATTGATCTAAGATCCGGTTACCACCAATTGAAAATTAGGCGTGAAGATGTGCCTAAGACGGAGTTTAGAACTCGTTATAGGCACTATGACTTTTTGGTTATGTCTTTTGGTTTGACCAATGCACCTGCAACTTTCATCAGTTTAATGAATGGGGTGTTCAAGCCATTTTTTGATTCTTTTGTTATAGTCTTTATTGTGATATTTTGGTTTATTCGAAAAGTGAGAAAGAGCATGTCGACCATCTTCATACTGTTTTGGGTATTCTTGGGAAGCAAAGGTTGTTTGCTAAATTTTTTAAGTGTGAATTTTGGTTGAAATTGGTTGCATTTTTGGGCATGTAGTTTCAAAGGAAGGGGTAGTGGTAGATCCTCAAAAGATTGAGGCAGTTAAGAATTGGGTTCGACCTAGCTCTATGATGGAAGTTAGGAGTTTTGTGGGACTCGCTAGCTATTATTGTCGATTTGTGAAGAACTTTGCTTCTATCGCCACACATTTGACCAATTTGACCAAAAAGGAGCTACCATTTGAATGGACTGAAAATGTGAGGAGAGCTTTCAAAAGCTCAAGACTTTCTTGACCACAGCGCCTATTCTAGCATTACCAGTTGAAGGTAAAGATTTTATTGTTTATTGTGAGGCTTCACATTCTAGTTTGGGTGCTGTTTTGATGCAGGATAAGAATGTTATAGCTTATGCCTCGCGTCAATTGAAGGTGCATGCGAGGAATTATTGAACACATGATTTAGAGTTGGCAGCGGTAGTGTTTGCGCTTAAGATATGACGGCATTACCTTTATGGTATTAAGTGTGAGGTATTTACTGATCATCGTAGTTTACAACATGTGTTCACTCAAAAGGATCTGAAGTTTAGACAACGAAGGTGGATGGAGTTACTTAAAGATTATAATGTGACCATTCAATACCATCCGAGAAAGGCTAATGTGGTGGCAGACGGTTTGAGTCGAAAAGTGGTGAGTATTGGTAGTTTAGCTTGCTTGAGTGTATCCAAATGACCTTTGGCTAAAGAAATTCAAACCTTAGAGTCTAAGTTCATACAGTTGGCCATCTCTAAAAGAGTTGGGGTATTATCTAGTATTGAGGTAAGGGCCACTTTCATTGAAGAGATCAAGGCTAAATAATTTGAAGATGAAAATTTAGAGGAACTTAAGAAAAAGACTGCGATTGGTATGGCACAAGAGACCACTCTTTATGTGAATAGTGTGCTCAATTCTAAATGGAGAATATGTGTTCCTAGAGTAGATGACTTAATTGAGAAATTGTTGGCATAGTCTCATGGTTTGCGATAATCTATTCATCCGGGTGTGACCAAGATGTATAGAGATCTGAAGCGAATTTATTGGTGGCCGGGCATGAAGAAAGACATAGCGGAGTTTGTGGCGAAGTGTCAAAATTGTCAACAAGTGAAATATGAACATCAAAGATCGACGGGTTTACTTCAAAGAATGTCAATTTCGGGATGGAAGTGGAAAATAATAGCCATGGATTTTGTGGTTGGTCTTCCCAAGACTTTGGGGAAATTTGATTCTATTTGGGTAGTGGTTGATAGATTGACTAAGTCAGTCCATTTTATTCCGGTAAGAATAGATTATAATGCAGAAAAATTAGCTAAAGTATATGTGAAAGAGATAGTGAGGTTGCATGGGGTGCCCCTTTCTATCATCTCAGACCGTGGTACCTAATTCACATCCAAGTTTTGGAGGACATTGCATGATGAATTGGGCACACAACTCGCTTTTAGTACAACATTTCATCCACAGGCGGATGGACAATCGGAGAGGACCATTCAAGTATTGGAATACATGTTGAGGGCATGTGTGATCAATTTTGGAGGACATTGGGATAAGTTCTTACCTTTGTGTAAATTCTCCTATAATAATAGTTATCACTCCAACATTGATATGGCACCATTTGAGGCATTATATGGGAGGGGATATAGATCACCCATAGGATGGTTTGAGATTAGCGATGTGAGTCCTTTAGGGGTTGATTTAGTGAAGGATGCTCAAGATAAGGTGAGGAGTATTCAAGCTAAGCTTCTAGCAGCCCAGAGTAGACAAAAGAAGTATGTGGATCATAAGGTAAGAGACATGGCGTTTCAATCTGGTAAAAAACGTTCTTCATAAGGTATCACCCATGAAAGGGGTGATGAGATTTGGTAAGAAAGGTAACCTAAGTCCTAGATATATAGGTCCATTTGAGATTCTTGAATGTGTGGGACCGGTAGCGTAGTTATTGGCCTTACTTCCTAATTTATCAAGTGTTCATTCGGTATTTCATGTATCCATGTTGAAGAGGTATCATGGTGACGGGGATTGTATCATTAAGTGGGACTTAATTGTGTTAGACAAGGACCTCCAGTATGAGGAGGAATTAATTGCAATTCTTGATTGTGATGTGCTTAAGTTGAGGACCAAAGAGATTAAGTTCGTGAAGTTTCAATGGAAGCATCATCCAGTTGAGGAAGCTACTTGGGAAATCGAGAGGGACATGCGAGACAAGTATCCTCAATTGTTCATCGATTTAGGTACTACTTCATTCTTTCTTTAGCCTATTTTTTTCCTAAGTTTGTCACTCGAGGACGAGTGATAGGTAAATTCGTATCTATTATAACGACTGGGTTCCGTCCTTATAGAAAAACCAACGGGGGAAAATTTGGAGCCGGAAAACTTTTTCGTAGTATCTTGAAATTTCCCAACCTAGTCCAAATTTGGATGAAATTGGAGTCTTGATGGTGTAGGAAAATCTGGTAACATTCGGGTGAAGTATTTGTGTTTTTAATTTCATGAGGGGATAGATAACTCGTAAAGGAAACTGTACGACTTTGCGGAATTGAATTCGGGCGAGTAGAACTGCCGAAATCGATCTTAGCGTAAAGGGTACTTTCTGAGCGTCCTTGGTTAGAGGTGTGTTGTGAAATAGGAGTCTTGGAATTCTTGAATTAGCTCTCTGTCTCGCATAACCCACATTGGCGCTGCTTTGGCGGGGTCGCTATGGTGGGGTGGTGGCCACTGTGGTAGGCCTGACGTGAATTAAAGTCGTTAATAAACCCCTAAACGACCTCATTATGTACTTTTTGACTTTTAGAGCTAAGGAACAAAGCCCAGGCGACTCCTACTCATTTTTCACCATTCTTGAGGCTAAATGTAAGCTTTTTCACTCCTCGAATCTATTTTTTGATCCGTAGAACGTAAAAGAATGGGTTAATATTGATGGTGGACGGTTTTGTTTTAGATTATATGGTGAAAACAACCCTAATTTTGATAGTTGGGATCATGGGTTTTATCTAGGGTTCATAGAATTGTTATAGTTTCGAATAATTAGCAATTGTTTATTGATTCCCGTGTGGTATTGATTGTTTGTAGATCAAGAACAAGCGGAATGAATCCGAAAAGCGAAGGATCAAGTTTCTTAAGGTTTCAAGCTTGTTTCGAGGTAGGTGATGGTTGTGATTCTATGATTGTGTGATGTATGCTTGTTCATGCTTCATTATGATACATGTATATGTATGAAAGTTGCAATGTTGATCACACTTGTTGTAAATGAGATAGATGAATTATCATTGCCATGAAATCATAACTTAAATGTATGATCTTGATGATATACTTGTGAATGTAATTGTGGTGTGTGTATGGGATCGGTTGCCACGTTCCGACATAACTAACTTGGATCGGTTGCCACGTTTCGGCATGCTAATTGTTTAGGTTTGGGTTCCATCAGAGGACCAATGATGTGATATAAAATGTGAAACTGATCGTTGTTCATAAATGTTGATTATATTGTATATGTTAATATATATGCTTGTGATTATATTGGTGTCTTGACTTGTTTATGTTGCACTAGTGGGATAGCCGTGTGATCCTACCAGTACACTGTGGTTGTTTACTGATACTGCACTTGCTCTTATTTTTGTTGAATACAGGGCATCTTCAAGCGGCTACTGACAGACCTCGCTTAGGAGATCAGTGATCATTCGAATTCAAGGGTGAGCCAATTCTTCCGGGCTGCCATGGGATTCTATTTTGTCTATGTCCACCATTTCCAGACATATACAATTGTTTTAGTTAGTTGATTAGTTCATTAGTACGGGGTTGTATCCCTTCTTGTCTAGACTTTGTTCATTGTTGGATGTTTTGGTACATTGACTTTCAGGTTCTAGGTTATTTCTTGCGCATTTGTTTAGTTATTGTTAGACTTTTGTTAGAGTTTATGGGAACTCTATTTTTCTTTCCTTAGTATTTGACTTAAATGCCTAAGTTATTGCTTTAGTTGCTTGGTTTGGGTTGTAGTAGTGGTTCTCCCACCGGAGTGTTAGTGTGGGTGCCAATCATGATGGTTTGGGTCATGACACTATCTCTCTTTCTATTCAAGTATTTCATGACAAATATGAGTCCCAAACAAGGCTAATAACACTAATTTCAAATTTCATAGTACCTTTCCATCGAGATAAAACCATTAAATCACACTCAAAGTCAACTTCACAACACTTCCACATACCATGCTTTAGCTACCATTCTAAACCATCACATACCTCATGCCAACACTTAGGGAAATTCTTGGTCACTCAAATTATTTTGTATACTATAAGCTCATAACTTCTATTCACCATCAAATGTCTATGTAACGCGTCATAACATTCTTAAGTCATCTATCATAACTTGGGCAATCTAACCCCACATAAAACTCTAATTTTCCATATCTCACTATTTGTCACCCAAATAAAAACTCAATCTTTATAACAGTCGATGATAACTCCTAGTAAGTCTATACCGAACTAGTTCACATCTCACAGTCCTATCTAAACTGATAGGCAAAATTCAATACAACCTTCAACTACACCCCAAGGGTTTATACGAGAGGTCTTATTCCTTCACTTTTCTCAAATTCTTCCCATGGTGCAAAATTCTGAATATCTCGATCCTTTAATATATCAGACTCTCTCTAGCTCGCTTACCAATCTCATCCTTTTACAAACAACCCATGACGTTTTACTTCACACTCTAAATCAAAACTCTTAGGCAAACCCTTCCTTAGATCCTTTCACAATCAAAAGTAACAAATTTTATGGTCCAAAACATGCAGAAGTTCTTTATCATGCTCAATACCGATGCAATCAATCATTTCTTATCTTACCAATCCATATCTTGACAAAACATATCACCATAAATGTAGACCGTATAATAAAAGAAAATTTGAATTGTAAATTTAAATGTGTAACTCAATCCTCTTATCTATCAACATTAGCTCATACCTTGAAGATTTTTAGGAATTCAAGTATCTTAGTTTAACATTGATCGCCTCTCCCTCGATCTTACCATATCCTTCCTTAAAAATCCAATTGTACTCATAACCAAACTAAAAATCACAAAAAAGCTTATCATCACACTTGAGCTGGACATCTATACACTTCTTTGTCAAGTCTTGTCCACTAGTTTTTAACCAATCAGATGAACACGTGACACTATTATCATAACCAGAGCAAAACAGATGAAACCACGCGTCTCTGAACCTAATTCTCAACCCCTCTAGAGACACACTTTAGCCTTTTTAATGAGAGAAAATATTCCTACTCTCACCTCTTTCTAAAGGCTACACTACATCTCATTAATTTTATTTTATTTTTCATTTTGATTCTAACTCCTTTAAATTCTATTCGAGTGGTGTCCCAACATCTCCTAAAACTTTCCATACATTCATGTTACTCACTACATAGTAAAAAAAAATCACAATCTTAGATACTCGCAAGTCGTTATTACTATATAAAATTCATTTAACCAACAATCTTTATTATATAGTTGCATCCCAAGCACAAACCATCACGAACTCTTATTACCATCATGTTCAATTAGCTTTTCCCTTCACCATGAAGCCAACTTTTTCATCAACATCACACCTCAAACTCAGTTAGACCAATCAAATTCAAGGGACTAACCTAATTTTATACACACTTTCTTACTAAAATCTTCAATTGCCTTCACCCAAGTATACTCATTGGACTTACTTTATCCCTAAGCTTGTCATTCCGATATCAATCTACTCATTTGGAGTTTAAGGTAAAATCACCGGTCCTCCCTTAGAATCCCCAAGATACACTTCACAACCTAAATGTATTAATACTTTACTAAATATCCACCACTAAATTTTTTCTTAAAAAATAAAGCTTAACCCAAGCGTCCGTAGTACCAAACTAGTTGGTTTCCCAAATATGAATGCAACGTTAAATCTATTTATACGGGAATGTGGTACAACTAAAAACTCTTTAAGTAGTTAGTATTCGCACTTGCATATCGATATATCTATTTTCATAAACCACTAGTACCCTATCATGATTCATGAGAGTTCGATAGAACCATAACTAGAAAAGATCATACTTATGGAAAAGATCATACCCAAATAGCCCACACACTTCTACCCATTCAATAAGTGCAAAACATTATCATATTTTTTCTGTCTCTAGCCCAAGTGATTTGCGTTCTTCGTCAGATCAAGTCGATAACAAAGTAACACATTTCATAACTCTAATAAAGTAAGCATCGATAATGTTGTAGTATTCGTATCATGACATTTTTTTATACACTCAATCTATGAAATCGTAGTAGAGATTCTGACCTTAATTGGTGCAACCTAATTTCATCATTCGGTACACAACCTATACATGTTATGATAACTTCATTAACTTTATTTCCTAAAGTAATAATGTTCATTTTCTAGCTGTCCCTTAATTACCAAACTTCTTGCATGTCAAATATCTAGATAAAGTACAAAATTTGAACTCATAGGCTGCAACACATATCTTCCATTTCTCTATATTCAGGAACTCGTCTCTCTTCCTATTTCTCAAAGTCAAGGATACATACCTTTCCATGAAGAAGCTAGAAAATGTTGTCCAAGTCATATTATAGTGCCTTAACTGTCGGCACACACTCAACATGAGACCGCCACCATATTTTGGCATCTTCCTGAAACTAGTATGTCACAACTCAACACCAAACCTCTCCACTATATTTATCTTATGAAACAGCTCATGACAATCAACAAGGAAATCATAAACATTTTCATATCCAATAGCCATGAAGAATGGGGATTTCAACTTTAAGAACTTAATAAAAAGATAATGTTGGTCACTAGTCATTACAGGCCATGTGGTCTATCGGAGAAATATGCCTATTTCGAATGACACATCCTCTCTTTCTCGCGTTGGTGTTTCCACTTCTACTACTCTAGTACTAATCATATGCGAAATAGAGTGAAGAAATTCAGATACCAATTTGTATCACCAAGATACCAATTGGATTCAAGTAATAGTACGAAAGAAAGAAAGAGAAGAGTTTTTCTAGAGTCCTATAGCCTCTCAAAGAAAAGTAAAGGCGTCTTCGTACCATTCTGCAAGATTCTACTAGACTTATCCTTGTGTGATGAGATCACCAAACCTAAAGCTCTGATACCAAGTTTGTCACGACCCAAACCAAGTCATGAGTGACACCCACAGTTAACCTCCTAGGTGGGCGAACCAATGAATTCAACCCCAACTTATATTTAACATTCAACTTACAAAATACTAACCATAATGCGGAAGCTTAAATCTTATTAGTGTAAGAACACGAATCCATTAAAGTCTACTATATGTCATTCCCAAAACCTGAGTCATCACATCAAGGACATCTAATCTTCAAATACTAAGTCTAAGAGTATTAAAGTCACTAAAATAAATGAATAAAATAGTTTATGTCCGAAAACTAAGGACCTCAAGCCATGACCAAGAGAATCCAACACGAGCTTGAATGAATAGCTTCCCCTGGGACCTAATATGCTGGAGACTGGCTAAAGCTGAGGGCAAGTCGAAGTCTTTGGTACACTCGATGTACTCCACAAAATAAAAATAAAGAAAAACACAAGTAGGGCTTAGTACAGGGCAACATGTACTGAGTAGATATCATCGGCCGACTCAAAATAGTAACTAATATTCATAAAGTAATAGTATAAAATCAACTATAGCACTTAGTAGATGACAACACCAATCAATATGAACAAGTGACAACGGAAGCAAGTACGTAATCAATCACAATATCAACCACACACACGAGGATTCATGCCTCCATACCACACGCTCGTTTGGGAAATGGGTTCTTTGAGATTGAGTACATTTAGTTAATTCAATGTGTTTTCCTCTTTAATGTTACCGTGTTAGAACGTGATATCCAGATCCCATAATACTGTGTCGGAATGTGACACCCCGATCCAATGATACCGTGATGGAACGTGACACCCCGATCCAATAATACCGTGTCGTAACGTGACACCCTGATCCAATAATATCGTTAATTTATCATTTATTATTATCATTTTTCACTGCATTAACAATATTTCATTCAGCCTTCTTTATTCAAGGCATCACTTCGATAGAGAAGGTTCGAGATTATAAATTTCACAATCTCAAGATTTCAAACCAATCACAAACCACACAACCACACAATCAAGCACATAGAGAACTTTACAATATCACTCAATACATATCAATCACTATTAAGAGTCTATCTATCAAATAGAATAAACCATAACCTACCTCCACCGAAGAACCGAAGTCAAGCAAGCTACTTCTCCAATACTTTTCCTTTCCTCAATGCCTCCGAACCTTTCCAATCTATCGAGTATATATGCATAATTTGTAAGTTAACGAGTCTATAAACACTCTTAGTATTCTATGTCTAGCCTAGACCCAAAAACTCACCTAATTCTATAATCAATTTCCTAAAGTTCAACCTTAAGGGTAAGTCTTAATTCCTCCAATTAGCATAGCTTTAATGGAATTTAAATAATTCGATACACCTAATATTTAATTACCTATACCAATTTATCATCAATTGAAACATAATGTGCTAACTTCACGAATAATACAACCCCAACTCATTACTCACTTACATCAGCATCATTTGATCATCGAAGAAGAGAGGCAGAAAGAAACCTTATTCCAATTTCCCTTAATTTATCCATCTCTCTAATCATTAGCTTATCATTAGCCTTTAATTATTTAACCATCATCAATCCAACTAATAAATAAGAATTTAACATATCTAAGTGATAATCCATGTCGTACAGAAACATATTTCCCAATTCAAACTTTTATTCAACCCACCACTAATTTGCTAATTGTTATATATTCACCAAGCTTTAATTATATAGCTACCAACCGATAATTATATGTAAACTAAATTGAAAGCGAAAATTAGGTTACCTGAATCGACTTTCTCCATTACCGCTTGTGCCCAACCAGCAAGCCCACTTTTCTTTTAATTAACCACTCAAAATTAGTAAACCCTAATTAATATAAGACTAATAATAAAAGTGGTAAAAGTCACCCACTACTAATTCTAATGTTATTTTCTTTAACCACCAATTAAATAAATTATTAAAACTATCCCATTAATTTTATAATTATTGTTACGAATAGTCCAAAATTCTCATTTAAAATCTATCGAAAGAGTCTTTTATGCAATAAAAAGCTCTAGTACTCAAAACGACCAAATGAGTCGTTACAGTGGTGTTCATAATAGGAGCAACAGGAACGGTAAAATCCTGTCTCTCTGTTGACCTTGCCACCCATTTTCGAGGAGAAATAATCAACTCGGACAAAATGCAAGTATATAAAGGACTTGAACAAGGTGTACGACACTATATGTTAGGTATATATATATTTATTTCCAACAATATTTATATCAAATGACTACTAGATACTTTAATAGTAGTAATTATAGATTCTAGTAGAAAATATACTTTACTATTAAAAAATTATTTATTCCAATTCTGAGAAAGTTAATTTGATCACATTTTCTTAGGTGAAATTGAGTCAGATTCCGACTTAACATCTGAAGATTTTTGTTTGCAAACTATTGTCTACATAGAAATTTTTTTGAAGACTCAACGTGTTTTAATTATTGTTGGAGGGTCAAATTCGTATATTGAAAAACTTGTGGAAGACCCTGCGTTCATGTTCAAATATAAGTATGATGCTTGCTTTATTTAGATTGATGCAGAGCAATCAGTCTTGAACCGTAGAGTTGACATGAGGGTTGATCAAATGGCAACGCAGGTAATTTTTGTAATTGTTTTATGTATCAATCAAGATATAATCATGCATCTAGCTAAAAAAATTTGTTATATAATTTTCTTAATAATATTTTTTGTTATAAAATCTATGTTCCACTAAATAAAACTCTTCTTTAAATTTATGTTTCATGCAGGGATAGTAGATGAGGTGCGGCAGATTTTCATTCTAGATGCAGATTACACCAAAGGAATCCGACAGTCCATTGGTGTCCCCAAAATAGACAAATATATAAGAGAAGAAACAAATATAGACGAAGATGATGAATCAAAGAAGATGCTTCTTCAATCGTCAATTGCTAATTTTAATACTCGTTTATTAATGTGTCACCAACTTGACAAGATTCAACGGTTAATAAATGAGAAAATGTTGTTGGTGCATCATATTATTGCTACTGACGTTTTCAGAGGAGATAGAAAAGAAGTTGTTGACGAAGCATGGAGGAATACCGTTTTGCAATCATGCCTGGATATTGTGAAAAGATTTCTCAAAAGTGATGACCACAATATTATTATTGAGTGAACATAAACTATCATTATCTCTAGCTTGAGTTATTTGTCTCTTCAACACTTTAATTTGGACCTATTTTGTACAGTTTGTATCGCATCGCAGATATATTTATGATATAGCCCTTCTTTCTGTAAATATTATTCTTGTCTGTAAAAACATTGTTATTTATAGAGCAAATTTTTAAGCTTTATAAAAAATATTTATTTTAAGTTCCGATCTAAGCCGAATCCCCAAGTCCAAGTTCCATTCTTCTATATGTAATATCTACTAATATAAATATGTACTTACACAATTATATGAGATCATTCATAATGTCAAGGTAATAGAGTGAGAAAATAAATGACCATAAATGTTTGGGAAGATTCTACCCTAAAAGATTTTGAAAGAATAGAATTCTTAACTCAAAATATAAAATTGTTACATAGACAAAGACGAGAAAATAGTAAATTTGCAATCTATCGAAAATGATCATTTAAGGAAATATATTCTACCTAATTCAATCACGGTGATGGAAGCTTGATTCAATAAAATCTTTATCTATTATTATATGTTGCACAAGTTAATATAAATACTTGTAATTGAAATAGTTATCGATAATTGTTCCCTTCCCTCTAATGGAATTAGACTGAACACTTATGACGTGTTGTTAAATAGTGTAAGAATTGACGCATTATCACTTGAATATATTCCGTCAGAAATATTATTGAGTTCTTTTTACAATTCTTTTGTAATCAATATTTTCGTCAGTTCTGTATGTGATCTCATAACAATGTACATCTAGAAACGTCATCCTAAAATTATTTAAACTTAATCATCACAATACAAGGTGACGAATCTGTATATTTTTTCAAAAACATTCTTATCGTAAAAGATATGAATTTATATATATATATATATATATATACAACCTTACAAGCATGAACTCCCTAACATGAATGTTAAATTACTATAATACTCCCACCTTAAAACCAGACACATTTTCACATTAATTGGTAGTAACATTTTCTAAGGTTTGTGACTTTTTCGATGAGTTATGATTTTTTTTGAAGGTTTGTAACTTATCTGATAAAGCACGATAAACACCTTTTCATACTATCCTTTTTATCTATAAATAGAGAGGTTTTCTCTCACTTTTAAACTGCAAATTTTGTAACTTTTCTATTCGTCTTCTTAAACAAGAAAAATTGTGAGAGTTGTTCAATTATGTAATTACAGTTTTTTTTGTGGGTAAACTAGATAGATCAACAAAAATTAATGCCACAAGCAGTATAGAAATACTCAACCTCAAACTAGAAGACTATCTAGATAATTAATATGTTCTCATTTTCATAGTCATAAATATACTTTTGCAGCTATTTCAACTTGACTAGAAGTTAAATGATTTTTTGTTGCACAAACTACAACTTGGTGTTCACGTTGTGCAAAGTCTCAAGTTGTTCAAGAAAAATGATTTGACCAAAAATTGGTCAGAAGTCCTAACTAGATTTAATAGGTACTCATCAGTTTCCAATTTATTTGTTGTACTTTGTTTTTATTCAGTTTAATATAGAATGTTCATTTTTTTCTAGGGTTGGGGGGCACATCTTTAAGACCACAAAGTTAATAGACGTTTTTATGTATTCTACATATCCTTAAATTAAAAGTCTTTTTTGTTTTTTAAATTTTCATATCAAATTAAAATTAGACAAATCTATATCTATCTTTTTTTTTTTATAAGGGACAATAAGCATTCCTTCATACACTACCCTTTTTTGGCTATAAAAAGAAGTGTTTCCTCAAATTTTCGAACTACAATTTTATAATTTTTTTCATTTCTTCTTCTTCTTCATAAAACACCCAATTTACTATTTTTCAATATTTTATATTATATTATATTTATTTATTTATATTATAATATATTATATTTAAAAAAGCTATCATTTCACATTGAATGATTACGACTTTTTCAAAGAGTTGTGACTATTTCTATTGAGTTGTGACCTTTCCAAAGGGTGGTGACTTTTATGATAAGAAATCATATGCACATGCTCATACCAGCCTTTGTTAAGTATAAATGGAGGGGTTTCCTCACATTTTTAAACTATGATTTTTTTATGTTTTCTATTCTTCTGTTCTTAAAAACTCAAGTTTGATTTACAGACATTGACAATCTCAATGTTCAGTGAAATTTGAACACTTCCTAACATCAATGTTAAATTATATAATACTCCAACTAAAAACATCCAATTTAGTATATGTTCTATATTTTATATCAATATTTATTTATATTATATTATATTATATTATATTAAAAGTGAAACCTCCAACATTACAATAATAACTAAATAACTCACTATGGGGCAGGGAGGAGAAAGTATATTGAAGAGGTCTAACTAAGAGATTTTAAGAATGACTAACTTCCAACATTAATCATTAGAAAATTTACATCCACTATTCATAGAAAGTTATACTTGATCATTGATTTTGTAATTATTTACTTATATTTTTAAATTTTTTATATTCACATTATTTTTAAAAATAGCATAGTACATGATTTGATATTCACGTGCAACGCACGTGCATCAAAACTAGTATATATATATATATAGATATATATACACTTTTTTTTAAATTTGGTATACCAATTAATAAGTTTATAATCACATTTTTACTATAAAAGCCCAGTTGTATGGGATCTCCTAACAATGTACATCCAATAACTTTATCCTAAAATATATTTAATAATAATTACCAAAATTCAAGTTGACATATCAATAAATTTTTCAATAGTCATTCTTATACTAAAAGATATCAGTAATTTTGAATATGGTATGTCGATTGATAAGTCCACAAACAAATTTTACTATAAAAGCTGAATGCAATTTCTTTCATAGCCACCATCAAGAAAAATATATTTTTTTTTACATAGTATATTCCATCTCAAGTAAGGTTTCTCCTTATTAAATTTATATTTACAAGATTTTTTAATGTCTGACTGTATGCATGGGTGGTTTTCATGAGATTATTTACTATTGTAAACTAATTTTTTTTTTTTATGTGTAACTAAAATGAATACTTTCATCAACAATAACAAGTTCAACAAAAAGAAAGTGTTCATAATGGGAGCAACAGGAATGAGAAAATCATGTCTCTCTGTTGACCTTGCCACCCATTTTCGAGGATAAATAATCAAATCGGACAAAATGTAAGTATATAAGGGACTTGAAATTGTTACAAACAAGATCACACACACTGAGATACAAAGTGTACGACACTATTTGTTAGGTGTATATATATATATATATATATATATATATATATTTATTTATTTATTTATTTATTTCCAACAATATTTATATCAAATAACTACCTAGATAATTTAATAGTAGTAATTGTAGATTCTAGTGGAAAATATACTTTACTATTAAAACATATTTATTCCAATTCTGAGAAAGTTAATTTGATCACATTTTCTTAGGTGAAATTGAGCCAGATTCCGACTTCAGAGCTGAAGATTTTTGTTTGCAAGCTATTGTCTACATAGAAATTTTTTTTAAGACTCAACGTTTTCCAATTATTGTTGGAGGGCCAAATTGGTATAATGAAAAACTTGTGAAAGACCCTGTGTACATGTTCAAATATAAGTATGATACTTGCTTAATTTGGATTGATGTAGAGCAATCAGTCTTGAACCATAGAGTTGCCATTAGGGTTGATCAAATGGTCAATGCATGTAATTTCTGTAACTGTTTTATGTATCAATCAAGATACAATCATGCATCTAGCTAAAAACTTTTCTTATATAATTTTCTTAATAATATTTTTGGTTATGAAATATATTTTCCACTAAATAAAACTCTTCTTTAAATTTATGTTGCATGCAGGGTTAGTGGATGTGGTGCTGCAACTTTAAATTCCAGATGCAGATTCAACCAAAGGAATCCGACGGTCCATTGGTGTCCCTGAAATGGACATATATTTAAGAGAAGAAACAAATATAGACGAAGATGATGAATCAAAGAAGATGCTTCTTCAATCGTCAATTGCTAATATCAAGCGTAATACTCGTTAATTAATTTGTCAACAACTTGACAATATTCAACAGTTAATAAATGAGAAAATGTGGTTGGTGCATCATATTATTGCTACTGATGATTTCACAGGAGATAGAAAAGAAGTTGTTGACGAAGCATGGCATTTTCCAACCATGCTTGGATATTGTGAAAAGATTTCTCAAACGTGATGATCACAATATTATTATTGAGTGAACATAAACTATCATTATTTCTATCTTGAGTTATTATGTCTCTTCGGCACTTTATTATAGACCTATTTTTTACAGTTTACATCGCATTACATATGTATATATATATGATATGACCCTTCTTTACATATATATATATAAAGCAAATATTTAAGCTTTACAAAAAATATTTATTTTAAGTTCCGATCCAAGCCCAATCCCCAAGTCCAAGTCCAAGTCTTCTATATTTAATATATATTAATATAAGTACGTACTTACATAATTACATGAGATCATTCATAATGTCAAGGTAATAGAGTGAGAAAATAAATGACCATCAATGTTCGGGAAGATTCTACACTAAAAGAATTTGAAAGAATAGAATTCTTAACTCAAAATTTAAAATTGTTACATAGACAAAGAAGAGAAAATAGTAAATTTGCAATCTATCGGCCATGATCATTACAGGAAATATATTCTACCTAATTCAATCACGGTGATGGAAGCTTGATTCAATAAAATCTTTATCTATTATTATATGCTGCACAAGTTAATATAAATACTCGTATTTGAAATAGTTATCGATAAGTGTTCCCTTCCCTCTAATGTAATTAGGCTTAACACTTATGACGCGTTGTTAAATAGTGTAAGAATTGACGCATTATCACTTGAATACATTCCGTCAGAAATATTATTGAGTTCTTTTTACAATCCTTTTGTAATTGATCTTTTCTTCAACTCAGTATGTGATCTCATAACAATGTACATCTAGAAACATCATCCTAAAATTATTTAGGCTTAATCACCAAAATTCAAGGTGACGTATCTGTATATTTTTTCAAGAACTATTCTTATCCTAAAATATATGAATTATATATATATATATATATATAAATACATATTTTTTTTAATTTGGTATACCAATTAATAAGTTTATAATCACATTTTTACTACAAAAGCCAAGTTGTATGTGATCTCCTAACAATGTACATATAATAACTTTATCTTAAAATATATTTAATAATAATTACCAAAATTCATGTTGATATATCTATAAAAATTTTAAAAGTCATTCTTATCCTAAAAGATATCAGTAATTCTGATTATGGTATGCCATTTAATAAGTCCACAAACAGATTTTACTATAAAAGCTGAATGCAATTTCTTTCTTAGCCACCATGTAACGACCTGAACAGTCGTTATTTAGGATAAATAAAAATTCGGGTAAATCTGGGCCATTGTCCCGCCACAGCGGGGGACATATGCGGCTAGGGTGGCAGCTCCAGGGCGGGGTAAGTTGGCGCCATAGCGAGATAGGCGAGACAGAATGTAAATTACGAGAAATCGTATTTTCTCCATCTTCCTAAAATACCTTAATAAGTCGTAAAACACACTAGAAACCTTAGAAAAGATGCTCTAAGGTTGGGAAGGTAGGAGAAGAAGAATTCTAACGTGAGGATGGCAATATCTTGAGGATTCTTGGCCAAATTCACCGTCGTGAAGCCTGGAAAATTGGAACAAAGTCAAAAACTCCGTGCAACTTCTCGGCGCCCAGGAAGGCTAGGTTTTATGAATTAAGTAGTTATAAATATGTCCTTACTAAGGAATGTATGTAAATCAATGGTAGGATTATGTGTAGACCTTCGTGCACCGAGCGAATTCCATGGGTAAATTATATAAGTCGAAGTATCTTGGTTTACGCCTTGAGAAGAGAAGTTGATGTCTTGCTAGGGTTTCTGGAATTGCTATCTTGGATAGAATTGTTTCAAAAATAAGAATAGGAAATCATAAATGGAACTAGAATCATGAATGTATTCTAGATCATAAATTGGAGAGATTGAATTGAGGATTTATGATTGATTGTGATCAACTCTAGAAAGAACCCTTAGATGATGAACTAGGGCTAAGTATGGTCGAATTAATGATTACACGATATGAGTTGGTGAATAGTTCATTGTGATGGTGGTGATTCTATGATTGTGTGATGTATGTTGTTCCTGCTTCATTATAATACTTGTATGTATATTAATGTTGCATTGATTGATCACACTTGTTGTAAATGAGATAAATGAATTATTATAGCCATGAATTCATGAATTAAATGTATGACCTTGAGGATATACTTGCGATTCTGATTGTGGTGTGTTGAATGGATCAGTTGCCACGTTCCAGCATAACTAATTTGGATCGGTTGTCACGTTCCGGCATAACTAACTTGGATCGATTGTCATGTTTTAGCATGCTAACTGTTTCGGTTTGGGTTCCAGGAGAGGACCAATGATGTGATATAAAATGTGAAGTTGTTTGTTGTTCGTAAATGTTGATAATATGGTATATGTTCATTATATGCCTGTGAGTATATTGTTGAATTGACTTATACATGTTGGACTTGTTGGATATAGAGTGGAAGGGAAAGTGTTCAAGGGGCGAGTAATGGATAGTAAGGGTTGTTCGAGTGTTGTAATGGTGAGAAGTAGAGGTAGCATGGGTGATGAAATATGCTTAGTGGATTTCACATTGGGGGAAAGGACTGGGTTTAGTGTGAAAGTAGCTTGATGCAATGTATTATGTGACTGTGGTTGGGTAATGTGACGAGGAAGTAAGGGTATGACGTGAATGGTTGTCTCAAATGTTGGTGGTTGTATTTGGGGGATTTCTCTATGTGATAGAATGTTTAGGCTATGATCAAGTACCGGGTAGGTAGGTTGATGGAGAAGGATATTAGTAGTCAGAATACTAGTGTATATTGGAGGTATTTCATGAGAGGGTAAAGGTGGAGAAGCGAGTGGTTTATTTCACGATCTTGCTAGTTGGTTTCTTATGTTATGTGGTAGCCGTCGAGTTGACCGATAATGCCTACCAGTACGTGTGTTTGTACTGACACTACTCTTGCTATATCTTTTTGACATAGTCTGGATGCAGGTTGGTGATGTTTCCTTAGGTGAAGACGAAGAAATTCTCTAGCAGCTTCTATTCTTCCTTCCGCATGGTGGGTGTTGTGTCTTCGATTTATCTTGTCCAGTTGTACTCTTAGTAGCTCTTGTACCTATTTAGACTTGATTCACGGGGGTTGTTTAAATTACTTTACAAGTTAAACCAAAAGTGTGTCTAAAGGTATTATTTATAAAATCATAGTATTATATTTATTTCTGTTTTCTATAAATTTCCGCATGTTTTACTATTGGAATATGAGGGTTCTCCTACTTAGATGTTAGAGTGGGTGCCCGCACGATCAGGTGGGTTGAGTCATGAAAAAATGGTATCAGAGCCTAGGTTACCGGTTTCCCCATACAAGAGCGAAATGTGGACTAGACTCCTGCGGATTGGTGTGTTGATGTCTACATCTAATCTTCAGGAAGCTAAGAAGCATTCTAAGAAATGTTCCACTCATTCTCTCCTTTCGTATGAAGTATCGCTTGTGGTATGAGTTGAGTCCAATTGGTATTTTCTGATCCTAATTGGTATCTCAACAAAGTGAACCGAAAGTCGTGGTCACGACTGACGGAAAACGAGCAAGGTAAATTGGAACTGGAAGGTTCCAATTGGTATCTAGCCTTAGGGGCTGAAAAAGGGCATGGATGACCAGTAATGGTCATTTATGAAACTAACTAACTAATGAACTGAACTTGCCTTTGCATGGTATCTTGTGAACTGTGAATATGTGCTTTTTATTGATTGAATTACCTGTAAATGTGAAGTTGAACCTGTGAATGCGATGATGTGATTACGTGTACTATAAGCGTGGGTCTGAACCTTATTATGTGCAATGTGTTGGCTAATTGGTGTAAATTATGTGAGTGTGGTGCTGAATAAACGAGAATTAATTGGCTTGCGTATCGTGGGATTGACTGGAGGCTAGACCATGATAAGCCTAGTTATGAGAATTATTCTAACCATGCTAAGTAAAGCTGGGAACCTTGGTGGAATTTAGAAATGATAGAAACCCTAGAAAAATCTTAGCAAGGTTCTGTTTCCGTTTTGACCGCTAGGGCAAAATTAATTCCGCCAGCGCAGGACCGCCAGCGCGGGGTTTCCTGTAACAACCCTAAAAATGAAATAGGAAGAACTAGAGCGTCACATGTGCATTGAAGTTGGGAACTTGATTTAAATAATGTAAATAGGTTTTTTGAGTTTAGTTCAAAGAGATTTGGTAAGTCCATGTGGGCAAGGGGCGTTTTCGTAAATATTAATTTTTTAGTTAAATTAAGAAGTGGGTATATTTTATATTATTTCTAATATGCAATATAAGGTATTAAAACATTTAAAAAGGTATTTTTTTTGCAATTCATTCTTCAAAAATCAAAATCCCTCTTTCAAAAAGGTTCTCTCTAGAACCCCATAGAAGCTCAAGGTGAAAATGGAGCTAGGGTTGATGGTGGCTACTAATTTCTTCTTCAATTTCATTTGGTTCTTGATGATTAAGGTATGGGGATCCTTTATCCTTGATTCCTCTTCCATTCAAGGAGCCAAATCAAAGTGTTTTGAAAGTTCTTCAAAAACTCAATAAAGTCCTAATTTCGGTTCTAGCATGGGTTCTTGCATTAAATGATTTTTAATGATGATTTATGTTTATTGATGGTTTTAAGAAAGAAAAGTTCATGAACTCATGTCTTTCTAAGTTTCCTAAATTTGGCTTATGAAGTGGGTTGAATGTTTATGATTGAATGATGATGGAAAAATGCTTAGGTTGAGTTGAGTAGTTGATTGCTATTATTATCTATGTTTATCTATTGAGAATTTTTGAAGAATTGAGGAATGGTGATTGTGGCTTTGGAAAAGGGTAAGTTGTCCTAACTTCATTGTTAATGTAGAATTGATATAGAATTGTGATAGATTGATGTGTGATCCACTTATGGTGGAGGTGGTTACTTATTGAATGTATTATGATTATGGCCTTGAAGGAATTATATGAGGAATTGAAGTGTTGACATGATAGCATATATGTGAATGTGATGTAAAGGAGTTGAATGAGAATCTAATGAAGCAAAGGTAATCATGTTGTGATAATTGCTAACTTGCTTAACATAAATTGTGATCGTAATTTAAGGGATTGTGATGGGGTGTTTAGGTAATATTCTAATTGGAATTATGTATAACCTTAAAATGAGATGAGGGATATATATATATAGGTGTATATGTATGCATTTTGGGCAGCACCTTTGAAGGACAGCTGCCCAAGGGATAAACATCACTTGTTTGACTATATATTTTCACCCCTCCTTTAGTAATTTCGTTTTCCTCAAGCCTTAGAACCTTAGAAACATATCTAAACAGATTGTTCTTCAAAATCACAAGAGAAAACTTGGTTCTTTTGGCTGGAATTTGAGACACACACTTCTTTTTGGTAAGTGACAAAATCTGTTTCTGAGCTGGGTAGTGTTTGGTATTTTATGCATATCTCTCGATCTAGAACTTAGTTTGCAGTGAATAGGTATGATTTGGAAAGATATTTGTAGACCTACAACTTTTATGTTTATGTAAAACTCTGATTTAACTGTTATGGACCCGAAATATGGGACGCAACATAGGGCAAGTTCTGCCCAGATTTCGGAAATTGAAATCCTGTATGATCAGCTGTAGTGTTTTGAATATATTTTTATACAAAATATATTTTGCAGTGATTCTTGTTTATTTGCAACCTTTAGAGATGTACCTACATCTTTCATGAAGGTTATAAAGTCTAGTTTTGCCATTTTCCTTTTCAAATCTAACTTGCGACTTGAGATACCAGGCTGGACAGATTCACTGTTTTGGGAGCATAGTTGTATTTGTACATGTTAGGCTTACTTGTTATGATGATCCTATTTTACGTCAACATTACTGAGCTAATAGAGGTTAAATAAGTTATTTAATTGTATTTTAAGGTTTTATATACTCGTGAACAAGTTGAGGACCTTGAAACGGTTGTTGGTCTATGGTCTGAACTCGCAAAGTTGTGTTGGACTGTTTCTTTGCTAAAGCACTGAGATTTGTGTATAAACTTGTACTTGCACTCTTTTAACTGCGGGAATATTTGAAATTTGATCTTGGTACCTTGGCTACCTCTTGTCACTTTGCATTGTCATGTTGGTATCCTTTAAGACGTTAAAGACGCTCATGTAACTCGCCCACTTGTACAGACTGTTTGATCACCTAGCACTCTTGTTGGGACCTTGTCCTTCTTGTGGTTATGACTTTGTCACTCTTGGCATGCCTCTTGATTCAGATCATTTGCCATCTTGACTCTGGATTTTTAGTCCGTCTTATGAATGGAAGTTGTCCATTTTAAGTACGAATTAGAAAGCCATTTTTAATATGGTTCT
>JAJOOR010007936.1:0-28163 GCA_036250505.1 Solanum acaule
TAATCACATCATTACTTTTTAAAATTTATTATTCTCACCGACATAAAATTTATTATTCTCACCAACATATAGTCACTTTAACTCACACCAACCGATTGTTGAGTAATAAATTTATTTTATGGCCTTAATAAGTGCACATTTACATTTTATGTGTAAGTTATTAGTATTTAGTTACATATTTCCTATCAACTTTGTTTAAAGAGATAGTATTTATTTTATGACTTTGCATTGTCTTGGAAGCACTATTTTTATTACTCTTACAAACATTATTTTTATGAAGTGGATTCTATAATGCTTCCAATTTATTTTATGTTCACTAAGCTAATATTGATGTATTTTTTATTTGATAGGATTGTGTTGGTGTGATTGATGACACATATATAGAAGGGGAGGTTCCTAAAGCGGTGCAACAAGCATATCGTAATCGCAAAGAAAGAACATCACAAAATGTCTTATGTGCTTGTGATTTTGATATGCGATTTACCTTTGTTGCTGCTGGTTGGGAAGGTATTGCACATGATAGTAAAATACTTGAGAATGAACTTGTTGAACCAAAGTCAATTTCCATTTCCGTCATATGGTAACTTTAAATTACATCCTTAGAATAAATATTATTTATTTACACAAAGCTGTCTCATTTACGTCACATATGCTTTTAGTAATTCTTTATAAAATGTTTGTTGGTAGATAAATATTATGTTGTTGATGCTGGTTTCCGAAACACAAAAGGATTTTTAGCTCCATAAAAAGGACTACGCAATCATTTGCAAGATTACCGAGGAAGTGAAAGAGAGCCTCAAAATCCCAAAGAACTGTTTAATTATAGGCATTCATCTTTGCGCAATGTGATTGAACGGACTTGTGGAGCTTGAAAAAATAGATTTAGAATACTGAAACAAGGTATGAACCATTATGATATTGATACACAAGTGAAAATTGTCATAGCTTGTGCAGTGTTACATAATTATTTGCAAGAATACCAAAGTACTGATGAAATATTTATGGTTTATGAGCATGAAAATATAGTTGCGGATGATATTGGCCAACAAATGGCTCAAAGTAACAATGTTGGTTTGTCTTCTCAGTCACATGATCTAGAAATGCAAGTTCAACGTGAAAATTGTTCGTACTATGTGGGAGGATTATATTAAAGACTAATACACTACAATTTATGTTCAATTGTTTTTTATTAAATTAAAGTTAGATGAAACAATTACTTAAGTGGAGAACAAATAACTTTGTAATAATTTATTATGCGATTTTATAAATTTTTGTTTATTTGATAAGATTGAATAAACAATTGGGGCTATTTTAATAGTTTTACAACTTATGGAATTTTTATGTTTATGAGAAAATATACAACACAAAAATTACATATCGCATGTCCAAACGAAGCTTCAATTTCATTTCATGATTCCATATCATGATACCATATTGCATGGCCAAACGGGCCCAAAGTAGGTTCATTTGAAAGCTTCTTTTTAATTATTATTATTATTATTATTATTTGGAGAAAGGGGTAATGTTGTGGGTGAGGGATTACAAGGTGCATAATATAGTACTCACCAACAAGATGAAATTTCAAATAGTCAAACCAACTGAACTACTAAAATTTTTCAGTTCATTTGAAAACTATAATCTGAAAGAATGAAAAATTAATATTACGTATTTGCACTAATTACCTTTTGGTTAAAGACAATATATGACATATTTTTTTGTTCTCGAGTCATATATCTTCTTAAACATAAGGTAATTAGGAATTTTTTGGCATAAGACTGCTAATGTTCTATGTTGCCCACCAAATATTTTGATTTTATTAAAGTAAGATATGGACAAGAATGATGAAAAAAATATAACAACTGTTTTCTGCTTTAATTTTTAAATAATATACTTAGTTTGTTTGAAAGCTCTTGTCATAGGCATAATTTACTTCTACAAAAAAGAGTAATTATCATTTGGGAGAAATTAATTGTCTTCTTCCAAAACGCTAAACATATCATTGTACAATTAATAAAGGTTGTAACTAAACTTCTTTTTTCTTTTTTCTGCTTTCTTTTCTATATTTTAATAATAATATTTTTTGTCGTATTTTCCTTTTTTGGTGAGACGTTACATTCATTGCTTTATATGGTTTTGCAAAGCTAATCCAAAACTGTTTGTAAGACGTTTGGTTCATTTTCAAAATAAGGATATGAGTTTGCGATTCCACAAAAGAAATAATATAGGATAACATATCATTTCGGGACAAGGATAAATTGTATTCATCAACAGTATGGATAACTCTATCTACAATAATTTGGATTGGTAGTTTGAAAAAATAAGATATTTAAGACGAAACAATTAGTCAAATTACATATATTTCAATTTATATAACTTAAATCTAATGTGAAAATGAGGCGCAAATTACATGCTTGTCGCTTTTATACAATACTAAAATAATATAATACGGATTGGTAGTCGGAAGTATATGGTACATTACTAGGAAACAATATATTAGAAAGGTAAATAAGAGGAGTTTAGGGTCAAGTTTTATTATTTACCGGGAGGGGAATTTATTTTTTAAAATTACGAAATAGGGAATAGGAGAGGAGCTTAGGGTCAAGTTTTAGATTTTACAGAGAGGTAAATTTATTTTTTAAAATTACAAAAAAAATGAAATAGAAGAGAAGCGAAAAAGGGAATAGGAGAGGAGCTTAGGATCAACTTTTAGAATTTATCGAGAGAGGTACTTATTTTTTAAATTTACAAAAAAATTGTATTATAAATTACAATAATTAACAACCTAAAATAATCTTAAAACATATTACAAATTCGGTTGACTCTTGAAATTTCACATGTGCTCACATAAATTAGGACAGAGAGTAACATATATTATTTGAAATTTACATAAAAAACATTATAAATCATAATAATTAATAATTCAAAATATTTAAATTGAGACAAATAAATTAGAGGAATTTCCGCACATAGCCACTCAAAAATAACTTAATTATGTTTCATAGCTATAGTTTGCTAATTACGATTCGTAACTACTTGCTATAGGGAGGAGAGAGGTGAACCAGATTAGGAGATGGAGGAGAGAGGTGAGAAAGAGAAGGCAGAGAGAGACAAATTGTATATGTATCTGTCAAATAATTGTATATATGTAACTGTTATACATATGTATTTGTATATCTGGCGAACGAGAGAGGAGAGAGGTGAACAATATATGTATATATGTTAGATGATTGTATATATGTAACTGGTATATATATGTATTTGTAGATCTGGCGAGCGAGATTGAGAGAGGGCAGAGAGTGGAGATAGACTAATTGTATTTATATATTTGTCATATAATTATATATGTATATGCATAATTTGTATTTGTATATGTATAAAAGAGGAGAAAGATGACGTAATTACAACTAAAATTAAGCTGTGAGCTGTAATTAATTCAAACTAGTATATGCTTGCTTATCCACGTACGGGCTATTTGATCTAGTAATAAAATAAGATATAATCAGATAACTCATATTTAAAAATTCTTTGTAGGGAAAATTAATTATAATTTATTAAACTTTTGCACACTCCCAATGGGCCTTATTTTCATTATATATTCCAGAAAGGGGGACCAATTGATCATCCTTCAAGTTCTAAGCTCAAAATGCTTAACAGGCCTGGGGCCTCTCATCCAAACCCATATCTGCATTTCTAGAGTAGGCCTTAGCTGAAGATTCGGCCTACTACATAGGTTGGGCCTCACTTACCAACCAGATAGCCCACTTGTCAAACCACTGCGGGCACTGCCCGTACTATAGCCCCATCCTGTCTTGGAAAAAGTTGCCACTTTTTGGACAGCTATTTAAATTTTAGCCATTTATACGGTAAAAAAAAAAGTCTGTAAGTAAGAGCCCGTTTGGATTGGCTTAAAAGTCGGTCAAACCTACTTTTAAGTCAATTTTTGACTTTTGGAAGTGTTTGGTAAATATAAAAAATAACTTAAAATAAGTTACGAAGTGTTTGACATGGTAAAGAATGACTTAAAATAAGTCAGAAACCAAAAATAGGTCTCCCCCTACTTCTTATTTTTTGACTTAAAAGTCATTTCAATTTGACTTTTTTATTTTTGACTTAAAAGCTCTTTTTTTTATGCCAATCCAAACGGGCTCTAACATGGAAAAACTCAAGTACAATGCACTGGAATTCAATTCAACCTCTCTAGCCCAATCAAATTTAGCTCTGTAGAAAAAGATATCTTTGGCTTAATAATTGCAACATGATTAAGAAAGATTAGTAGATTGTTAATCATAATTGGCACTAAACTTCCACGTGGCAATCTTTGTTTGATAGAGTAGGTGGGCTTGAATTTATTAAAGTAAAACTTGGTTTTGAACAAATTAGATGACAGATAGAAATTAAACTTCCATGTCAATGCATGCTAGTAGTCGCTATCCAAAGTCTTCTGATAAGAAAAATATCAAGAAATTTTTATTGATATCTTAAATTATCTATAAACCGCCCTTTTCAACTTTGTTCCACTAATAATTTTGATTAATTTATCCAGAACAGGAAAATCATATTAGTCTTGCTATTTGGTACCCACGTTAACAAAAATATTTGGTCATTGTGGAATCCACTTGTTTAAGTACTCTTCATTTTGACCATTATAAAGTTTAACATTTCATTAGTTTTAAGTTTAGATTCTTATACTCTGATAATATAACTTTTTTATACTATCAATACTTCATCAAAAATAATTTTTAGCGATAATTAATTAACGGTGATATCTAAACTACTTGGCTTAATTATTCAGGTAACGTATATAACTATGAAGTTTGCTTCTCAATTAAAAAAAAAGGCAGTCAAAATGAATATAAATGAAAATAATAAAGAATATAATATAACTAGCTTGTTATAGGAAAGGGGCCTGCAAGCAATATAATCTCAAATATTTTGTTCAGGGAACCAATTATGATGCTACTGAAATTATATTTTTATGGAATTTCAAATATGTGTGGCTAAACTAAACCCCTCAATATATGTATATGTGATGACAATAAAAAGAAGAACAGGACTGATGGAGACAAAGGGGTGGAGGTGGGGGGTATGGGAATGGGGACAAAAGTCCAATAATACATGTCTGTCCATACAACTTAATCTTATCTAGTACTACTTTGTATCTAGTTTTAGTAGGGATAGTTTGGTACCAAGTTATAAGAATTGAACCAAATAGGCGAATATAGTGTATGATTAATATCAAAATTAGTTATTTCCCGTATTATTTAGATTAATCTTATCTAGTACTCCTTTGTATCTAGTTTTAGTAGGGATAGTTTGGTACCAATTGTATAAGAATTGAATCGAATATAATGTATGATTAATATTGAAATTAGTTATTTCTCATATTATTTAGGAGTGAATAGGACTTACGAATCAACAAATGAATATCAATCTTTTTTAAGCAAGTTGACCTGAATCTTATCTAGTACTAGTAGTAACGAGTTTTAGTAGGGATAGTTTGGTACAAAGTGTATAAAAATTGAACTGAATATAGTGTATGATTAATATTTGAGATCAGTTATGTTGAGAATATCTTTTTGTCTCCATTATTGGCTTGGTCATTATTAAAAATAAAGATTTTTTTCCATTGCAAATTAGTGAGAAAGTTAGAAACTCACTGAAATAATGAACATCGTAGATTATATTGTTAATATCATAATTTGATATGTGTTAATTATATATTCTATAATACATATAATATTATTTTCTAAAAGAGTAGAACTGTACGTCATATGAGTGGGTGACGCAAACTCCTTTTGTGATATACATATCAAATCCCATTTCTACCTCAATCTGTTCGATCATAACCTAAATTTTGATTGATAAGGATGTTGGGTTTGGTGGAGCCTATACTATATAATCTTATATCTTAATTCCCACTATATATTATTTTTTTCTTTTCTCGTCTCATATCAATATCACTATCTCCTTTTGTAGGGGTCCCCATATTTAGATATTGGAGTTTTAAGTTTTAAGTTAATTTTATCACACCTTTTTATTGTGTTGTGTGAACCCATATCATGATATTGCCTCTATAATGGTATAGTACAATTATTCATTTTAAAATTGACACGCTCTTTCTTGGAGGACCGTTTCCTTTAGTGGAGAAATTGTGTGAAGCAATAAAAAATATATAACCTAAGAGGTTGTTTGATTTTAAAACAAGGATATTTCAGAGTTCACACTATAATCTGAACAACTTATTTCATTTGTTATACGTGCCAAGATTTCGATCTAAATTAATCCCTCTAATAAATATGAGATAAATTTATAAATTTAAAATTTATACTCGAATGATTCATCTAATATCCAAACATGCTCCTTGGGGTTATAACTTGTAACTTGAAATTGATACCTTCTTAGTTAGTGATCTCGGATTCGAACTTTCAAAATGATTTTTTTTTTATTGATCCCATGAAATGGAAAAAATTCTAGAGGAGAATACTCTCTCCTTTCTAATCCTATATCAGACAAATCAAAATTAGTCACGACCAATAAATTCCAGAAAGCAAATCATAAGAACTTCACTGAAATAAAACTAATATTCCAAAAAAAGAAGATATATCTCAGTGGCGTAGCCATATACAACTCAGGATGGCCAGTTAGACATTCTTTGTCAAAAAATTATATTATGTATATATAGAAAATTATACAAATTATATAGATCAAAAATTAATTTTCTTTACATACATATTAAATTCTGGAAACCTTTAATGAAATTTCTGACTTCACCACTCATATTACTTAGCTTATTACAACGTATAAAGTATAAAAGTGGTTTTTTTAATCTAGTTTAAATCATATGATTAACAGAGTAATGAGAGCAAATTGCCCCACGTTAGGAAAGAAGAGAATAGAGATATTATAATAGTAAATATAGTACTACATCTCAAAGCTCAAGGCAGTTTGTTCATCATCTATTCTTTCTCCCCACATGGGAAGAAGAGAATATCTGCTTCTCTAATTGCCGACAAACAAAAGGTTTTTAGCAGTGAAATTCATGTAGAATTATTATTTATTTAAAAATATTAGCAAACGTTATATTAAAATAAAAATAAATAAATGATGGTGCTATTTGTATTGGGAAGAAAGCTCCTGCATCCTCTCTATAATTTAAATTACATGCAAAAAAAAAAAGTATATAGTATACACTTTTTTTAAATTTCCGTGGCAGAGACAAAAAGAGTGGTAATATGGACATTTCATACATAGATTTGTGTGAGCAGGTAGCGTGTATACATGTTATGATTAATGTCATTATCCTTAGTTAATTGTTACTTAATTAAGTTTAGTAAGTAGTTAGTCCCTGTCATTTAATTCATAATCCGACCCGTGATTTCATCACACACAGAAACACATGGCCTTTTCTCTTGTGACTTACATGTACCGCCCTCAAGAAAACAAGATTTCATCAGAATCCAGTGAACCAGTCAATATATTAATTTCCCCCTTTTTAAAAAAAAATAAAATAATGGGGAAAATGGATATGTAGTACTTTACGTGTCAATTTATATCATTCACTTTTCTTTTAGTAGGTTGAAAAATTATATTTAGTAATGATTTTACTTTAAGTGTCATTTTATCAGGCACCAGTCACATAAACATGTATTATTTTTATTAGATCAGAAGTTAAAATAAAGTTTCCTTTTTTTTTCTTAAACACGTGTCAACTTAAACTACATCATCGAGACAGGGGAGAGTAAAAAGGATGGTGGTGGCTGATCTTGATATTTTGCTAATTGGAGTGTTTAGGTAGATTTATGACAAGAAGAGCATAAAAGGCCAAAAGGAAAGTGTGGAATGGGAAAGAGTTAGTACTCATGAAAGAGAGGAAGATATCATACTACTTTTGGCAGGACTTTCTTTGTAAAGTGATAAAAACATTTCGTGGCTGATGAAGATTCTTGAGCATTTTTATTCATCAACAAAATATCTTTGGTCTGAACACTAAAAAGATTAATTGATGATGCGTCACTTGCTGTACAAAATGTACTAGTTGCCTTATCTTGTGTATAGCATGTACTCAAATAATGTTTAGATATTACCACTATAGTACAAACTTCTCAATTCAAGATTATTCAATTCTTGAGCTAAAATTTGTTAAACATGGTTCAGGCCCTGCCTAGCCTGCACTGAAAAATGACAAAGTAATTCTTACTAGTATATGTAGCTATGCGCCTATATACCAACCCTATCCAAAAACTAAAATTTTGAGCTATGACCTATGATTAGCTTTATTAATGCCTAAAGTATAGTGGATATCTCAAGATCCACTAAGCATTGAACCACGCCAAGTAACAAGACATATTGCTTTGTTTATGTATTATGCTATTTTGTCGTTATTATATTCCTTTTAATTCTGTTTTGGTTACACTTCTCGTGAGCCGATCAGAATTTATCGAAAGAAATCTTTCTATTCAAATTATAAGATCAAAGTATATTTTAGTTATCTTTTCCAGACTTCACTTATGACTGACTGATTTGTTGTTGTTGCAAGTTATTAAGCTAAGGTCAAGTTGGGAATAACAATAGTCATGTTTTGAATTATGGAACACAAAGTGATCAGAATTAACAGTAGTACCATATCATATACTTATAATATTATTGATACTATATAGTATATGTCATGACGCCCATTTTTTATTTTTTTTTAAAAAGAAGGGAGATGGGACCAAATAACAGTAAGAATGAAGGGTAGGGGCGTGGCTCAGCCTTTTAGTAAACCCAAAAGGACCCTACCACCCCCCATACTTGTGCACCTTCTTCAACCGGCAACGCGTGCTTTAATGTCCCTCTCCTCTCTCTCTCTCTAATGTTCCATCCAACTGTTATCATGTTCTTTTGATTTTATCATATGGACACAAACACAAACACATTCTTTGCATCTTTCTTTTAATCTTTGAAAAAAAATTGGATTCTTCATCAATCATTGTGTTACTATTTTATCACACTATGTGTATCAATTAATACCCTAAAAAATGATTCAAGGTGACAGAGTCAAAATTTCAACTTTATAAATTCTGAACTAGAAAACGACAACATCAAATGTTGATATAATTGAATTCTAAATGTAATATGTATAGAAATTTAATAACTTTTTTAAGACACGCATTTTTTTTTAGCAAAATCTATTGAATTTGACCGATCATGAACTTAGTGCAAAAATTCTAACAAGGAAGTTTTAAAAATCCAAAAATGTGAACTTTAGAAGTTCCCCTTGTTTTAAAGGGGATTCAACAAGTTTTATTAGTAATAATTTTGTTTTTATTTTACTTTATTTGTGTAATTTTTGAACGAAAAAGATTCTATTGAAATTTCTTTTTAACCTTTACCTCTGCCAACTTTACATGATGTAAACATATATTCGAATTAAAAAGGCAAAAAATGCCAATTTAATTCATCTCTCTACCATATTGTTGGTGTACGTGTTTGAATATTATCTTTGCGTTCTAATCCGTCCATCTGTACCAATTAAAACAACTAAAAACACAACAAAGACAAATCCAGCTCTATTAATATTCTTTCCTTAAATAATTTAATTTGAAGTCTATCCATCCAACCAAATTTGCCTTATAAATGTGCACATGTTCTTATATATTCGAGGCCGTCAACTTACGCAACATTTATATATATATATATATAACTATAATATAATATATAAACAATCAAATCGAACAATCAATGAATCTAAGCCCTTAGCTTGTTTCCAATCACATAGTTATAATTTAGTTAAGAAACTCATCACATGGTCGCATTAATGTCCATGATATTAGATGGTGTTGCGTTGGCCACCGTGGGGAGTTAAGGGATCAAGATCCACTTAATCACAATCCATAACTACACAATATTGTATATTACTAATTAATACTCTTAATCATGGAGCTTTAATACGTGATTACTATCAAATTAAGTTAACTTACAATAACAAGTAACTTCATAATAATAGAGTAATAGCTAGCCTAATATGACAGATTAATTATGTTATATTAATGGTATAAATAATGTTGATAATATAAATTTTCAACCATGAGCTAACAATGCATATACATAAATGTTAGCAATCGGTAACAAGCCTAATATGATAACTTGAAAAAATAGAATCTATAATTATGCCCGATTAAATTATACTAATAATATATATATTAAAAGATCATATCCATAATAATAGGGTAATTGGAACGTATTATTGTATGTTTTTAATATATAAATTAATAATATTGGATGGTATTGTGAACAATAATTGAGGTGTAGCATGATGTGGGTAAAATGTTGATAAACTTTTGGAGTATACGAAAGGGTACCCACAAAAACGTACGGCCAGGATCAGATCTATTGTCGGTGGGGCCAGGTGATGACACCTATTTTTCTCTGCCCACAAGAATGGATGGAGATTGGGGACAATATCAGATATACCACCATATATTTAGTACTATATTTACAAGTATATAACAGGCAAAGATTGAGACAACTATACTTGTATTTTTTTCTCTAATTCATATTGATGTTTGATTATATTTAGATTCAAGCGCCGTATAGGATCCTATTCGGAGAATAAAAAATGCTCTCTATCAAAGTATTTTTTATACTCAAAACTCAAATTTAAATTTTTTAATTAAGAAAGGAACAACCTCACTCCCTACACCACATCGTGTACATATACACAACATAATAAGATTATATTGTATTCTAGTACTAGTAATTTAGTGCATGTGATTCCTTCCTAAGCTGTTATATTGATGATTGCATTTAATCCACCCCACCCCCTTTGTGGTGTGATCCACTTATAATATAGAAGTATATATTATTCTTCTCCCCTGCATTATATGTTATAAAATTAAAAAATATGTTATCGTGATTAGAAAATGTTTAAATATGATGTGCGCTGCTGGACTTGTCTGGGGGCATCTCTTTCACAAAACTCAAACCACATTGGCTAAGGGGACTGGATTTGTTTGGCATGCTTCCTCCCTAGTCCACCCCCCCTACATACCTATTTCACCTTTTTTTCCTATCAAACTCCAAAAATACAACAACATTTGCTTTGATTTCTGTGAGATAAATGAGAATCTTAAATTCTTCCTCATTAGTCCTAATAATGCTATTTTATTCTTTCCTCTTTTAATTTTTTTTATATATATCCTTGGGGGTGCTCACTTTGGCAGTATATACTAGAGGCAAAATTAAAAGTGGGATGTTAATAAACTCCCTCAAACAAAAAAAGCCTAAAAGTCTCCAAGTCTGGTTTGTAAACTCCTCAAAGTTCTTCTATTCGATCAATAAAGTACAACGTTACAGGTAAAGACACTCAATTCAATCATAGAAAACATGTAGTTTTTCTTGTTCTTTCTTTCTTTGATATAATCTAAGTTTATTGTTACGAGTTATTAACTTAATTTACATGAACACGGTTGCATGCTTAGCGTCGATCGACTACTAAAATGATCAGAAATATTTCATCTGGTTATTAATTAATAGCTAGCAATTGATACACGGAATGGGATTATATGCTTTCTAATTACCTATCAAATGAAAACTAAAATATCGAAAACGTATTAACAAAAAAAAAGTAGTGAGAAGCATGTGGCATGCTGTAAACTACTTACTTATAACATAGAACTGGTAAAAGAGAATAGTATAATTTGTCGAAAAATATCTGTATTTTTCTTAGGATATATGAATTAACTTGATTTTACAAGAATACTACTACTGTTGTTATGATAGTGATATATGTAGGTGATTTATATATATAATGCTATTATTATTATTATTATTGGTGTGGCCCAAATTGACAGTAATTTGTATGGAAAAGAACGAACAATAAAAACAAACAAAATCACACATGCCAAAATATGGGTACTGCGTTAATCTCCTTCAGTCATCAAAAAAATTGTGCAATAAATTGGGAAGCTTGATATTTTCTTAGATCATAGCCTTTAACGTCTATCAACTTCTTTTGTACTATTATTACAACAATTAAATGGCTCCTATTTCTTTATTCAATTTTCAATAAAAAAAACTTGCTTGATTTCTGCTTCTTTTAGGTACTAATATATACATTCCCAATTCCGGAGATATATTGAGTCAAATTGAAGAAACATCGTTTTATTTTTTCGGTTTTAAAAATGGAGAAGCTTATCAATCCATACGATAAGGAATACATGAAGATGGCGATGTTAAAGCATGAAGAGATCTTCAGAGAACAGGTAAATTTATTTTATGTTCACAACCATCATTCTGAATCAACTAACTCAAGATTTTATATATTAATTAGTTATAACGACATGTGTTTTGTCAGGTGTACGAACTTCATCGTCTATATCAAACACAGAAATTACTGATGAAAAATATGTCAAGTAGTACTAATCGGCCTCAACATATCATGAAAGATCATCATCAAGTAGTGGTCAACCATTTAGATTCAAACAATAAGATAACTGCTCGTCAATGTATTGACTTGGAAATAAGGCCAAATACAGATGAAGAACACATTGCAGAATCAGCTGGTGAAGATGAATTGGAATTAACTTTAGGGCTATCAAGTTACAACGTACGTCGAAGGAGAAAAACAGCTCATTTTGATTCTTCTTCACCAAGTTTTTCTTCATCTAATTCAACAGGATCTGCTTCTAGCCAAATAAAGCATATTACAACAAATTTAGTGAGGAATATTGAAGGTAGTAGTAAATGGGGACTTGAGGAGAAATTACCCGTTTCCAATAATTTTCAGATTGGTGGAAGAACATCACAAAGTAATCAAAATGTTGATCAAGAGCAATATAGATCACAAGATTCGTTGAATAATCCTCCTTGGCTTTTTCAAGTTTTGAGTTTGAATATGACGTGAAAAAAAAAGAATTATTTAATTATGATGCTGATAATTAATTAGTCGATCGGATGTGATAAGATTTTAGACTTTCATCCTACCGATCAACTACTCATGTAATTTAATTTGTGTGAAATTTTAGTATGATCTTTTGTTTAATTTCTCCAGTTATAGTACTCTATTAATATTCTAATCTTTTTGCTTAATTTGCTAACGGTATTTTTGGGATTCAAGAGACAAATAAAGTTGATTTGGATATGTATATAATTGTCCAGTTGTCTGTACTGATTAGCTCACAAAAAATATCTACAATCTGTGTATTTGTTTGCCCTACAAGAGAATTGAGTCTGTTTCTCTGTTAAATTTGTAGGCTTGTTTGACCAAGTTTCATTGAGGTTAGATTTTGAAGAAAAAAAAAGTACTTTCTTTTCGCAAGATTTGGTCATGTTTGACTAATAATAAGATAAATCAGAAGTGCTAAATAGCTAGAAAATATGGTCAGAATTTGGCCAGAATATTAAAAAAAAACTATAATATTATTTTATTTTAAATAAACTGATCTTTTTTCCATTTTTTAGTTAAAATGTATTTAAGTTAAAAGGATAAAAATGTTTAAAAAATTAAAATAACATAGAAAAATATCATTCTGGCCAAATTTTCTGGCCAAAAAGATTTTTCCAAGATAGAATTAGTTAACAACATGTAATAAGTTGATGAAGAAGAAACTTCAAAAGGATTTGGAGACATTTTATCATGATATACTCCTTCCGTCCCATTTTATATATCATCCCTTTCTATAAATTGCTAGATCACAATACTTGTCTTTTTATAAAATTTATGCATAAATTGCCATATTTTGCCTATTATACCCTTGATAGAGTAGTTAATTAATCTTGAAAATGTATTCATCATCTATTATAAAGTTGACTTAAGATAACATTAAATAAAGGTAGAAGGATAAAATTACATCATTTCTTAATGCAAATACAAAGTAAAAAAGTGACATATAAAATGGTACGGATAATTACTCATTATCAGTTTCGACATTTCTTTGAAAGAGTAGCTATTTATTTAGAAAAGAAAATTTAACATTTTAAAGTAGTTTTTAATACTTGAGACTTATCAACTACTTTCGATGAATCAAATCAAATAGGCTTTTGTGTCTAAATAGAATAGAAAACCCCAGCAAAAGGACTAATCCAAGTTCTTAAAGAAATAAATAAATATTGATGATCAATTATTTAGGTTCATTGTACTAATAAAAGCTCTTCATCTATGACATAATCTCCAACTTGGATGTCCATTTAACAAACATAAAAAGGGTTAAGAGCTAGCTAGATTTGTGATAATATATTTAAGGAATCTGATCTAAACAGACTTTGTTAATTATTTCCACTTAAAAGGGATGTGATGGGAAAAAAAGAAAGAAAAGAATAAGATGATTCTTAATTAAAAAAATTTGTGAGTAATTAATTGTAAGTCGTTTTCCACCAACCACATGGAAGCTACTCCTACCAACAGTTTGAGTAGGAATTGCTATAGTTTTGTCTGCCACCAAATGAACATTAGATTCCCAATCCAAATAAATAAAGGCTTCTCTATGCAATAATATATACTGGCGGGATGATCACTTTCTTTCTTTTTTTTTCTTCTTCTGATCTCAAAAGTTAACGAAGCATCTGTTATTTCAAAAGCATACACTTTGTTTTATTGTCATGATGAAAAAAGGATTAATCATTTGGCTTCTCAGTTCCTTGTCTAATTACACGTACCCACGCGTACCTCTTACTCCAGGGGCGGAGCTACCTTTGTCCGAGACAAGGCCCGCTCGAGGGCCAAGCAAGTGAAGCCATTGCTTTAGGTCTCGGAAAAGTTTAGGCCTCAATAATTATATACATCGTATATATTATTTTTCGTTACTTTTTATTTGACATTTTTTTCAGTCTATTTCAAAAACAAATAGGATATTTTAAAAAAAAAATTAATGACGAGTTTTTATAGTCATACAAATATTACAATAGTTTATGATTAGAAGTATCAAAAGTTCTATAGTCACACAAATATTATGATATATTTAAAGTTTCAACTTTTGAAAATTCTTTATTTTTTTTATTAAATATCGTGTCAAATAAAATTAAGACATACAAAATGAAATGGACAGAATTATTACAGAAGAGTTAATCTTAGTAATTGTTAATGAAGAGTGAATGCCATTGAGGCATTTGCACAAGTGATCACTCTTTAAATTATGTCCCCTGTTAGCTTAGTGGACTAAATTTAAATTTGAAGAGCTCATGCAAACAATGCAATGCAAGCTTCTCTAGCCCTCAAAAATTACATCTAAAATTCATCTATAGTACTACCGCAGCTTTCTATTTCCTTTTTTTACACTTTAAAAAAAATTAAAATCTTCATAGATGTATATTAAATATTGTTATTTATAAGAATTAAACATCAACTGATAATGTGGATCTGGCTATTCAATACTCATGGAAAAAAAATAATTAATCATGTTGCATCTTAAAGAGTTAAGAAAATAACCTTTGAAATTTTTACTTTTTATTTTTTGGTTTTTATCCCGGTGTCCGGAGACCGCATTAGATCTCTGACTAAATTCAGATCGTGCACTACATGACCCATTCAAGGGCGGCGATCCCAATAGAATTTTCTCCATACTCAAGATGTATCTTCATACATGTATATCTATGATATTTTGATTATTATTATTTTTTACTTTTTCATATATTTATATTTTTATATTTTAACTCCTCTTTATTCAATCCTCTACTCCGCCAACCGATTTAAGGGAATTCTGAGAGATCAATTGCACCCATAGTTTTCAGCTAGAATAATGTGTACGTATGGAAATAAATTTAAGACTTTGAATGTTGAATCCACTGACTTTAGATCATGAATTTCTGCCTTCATCCAAAAAGCTTATGATAATTTGAGCCACTATTGAAACACAAAAAGTAGTACTTTCAGCAGAAAATATTCAGCATTTGAATAAATTAATCCATAATCCGTACTAATGTTGGATCCTGAAAGCCTTGTGTACAGAGGGAGCGTACCAACTTCTCCTAAAATCTTCAGCGTAATCTAAATATTAAGTTGTTGTTTGTCAGTCATTAGTTAACTCCCATTTTCCATACAGATTAATCCAAATCTAATCTTGATTTTGATCATGCCCTCGTTTCTTGATTCTTGCCACTGGAAAATGGCAGAAAATCTAAATTACCAATATTACAAATCTTTCATAGATAATGTACCTGGAAAATATTTCTGGATTAAAGCACGACATAATATATACTTTACCATATAAACTTGCATGATTAAATTTACTTGAATCCAGTACGTACCATATTTAGACAATAATACAAATATAGCTAGCTCAAATCATGATATGGAATGACGTCTATCTCTACTTGGTTTATTTCGAGTTTTGCCTTGCGTGAGTCCATCAGCTCGAATAAATCTTCCGAGCTTTTTCAAGACTGAGCTCATGAAGTTAGATTTTCTTGGCAAAGGAGGTTTACCAGCAGATGGATGAGTGATGACCAAAGGGCTGCTTGTAACTGATCTGTTTGAATTCGGTTTTTCAATTTCCATCAACCTCATCTTCATTTTCAACAGCTCAAATTTCAGCTCCTGATTTTCTCGTTTTAGACTCGAGACGTTGTCTGAAATGGGGTTAGTAGAGAACTGATGATTCATTTTGGAAGGGACAAGAGCAGGAGGTTTGGTTGCTACAAGATGGCTCCCGTCCATGACATTGCGAAGACGTTGCTGCTCATAGTACAGTACTTGCACAACTGTCTGAACAGGGAGCCTATCATTCTGAGCAGCATGAGCACAAGCTTCTCGAGAGAGCTTTTGACAGTCCATAACACCGCAAACCTTTTTCCTTTCCATGTCGCTTAGAGCTGGATGTGCCTTCAAATTGCAACAACAAAAACATATTAAACACGTCTCCATAGATTAATTGATGTGTCAAAGACATAATTAAGCAAATAAAAGTGTGTTCATGTACTCTCTAGTAGTTCAAGTTTTTACTTAAGAATTAAGACGGTCACACAATTCAACAATAAGAAGATCATGCTAGCTTGGTTTAAGAGTTCCGCGCTTTTTATTCTGTATTTTAACAAGCTTAAACCTTCTGATCAAGTTCAACTCATTGCTCAAGAATATATTTGTTGTACTGGCAACATGATGTGTGAAGGTCGTCAAATGGGCTACATGGTTTATATCTTGTTATTATGTAACTCAGCAGGAATAAGATTTGGAGCTTCTGCACTAAAAAACGTATTGAGTCCACCCACATCTTTAGAAAGAGTAACAGGGGAGGTGCAGGTTGCACATCTTTGAGCACATATACAAGCGTCTTCTTTAGGATGAGATACCCTAAATGAAATACATGAATGGACTCAGTGCATAGAACTAAGACTAGTTTTTATACTCAATACCATGTGTATAGGCATGCCAAATTCTTATATACCATGCTTATACAAAGAGTAGGAAAGTTTTTACATTGTCAGTGCATAGAACTTAATAAAATAAGTATAGGCATGCCAACTCTTTAGGAAGTTATTTCTCCCTAGTTAACATTCTAATTTGAAATGATAGAGAAAGACCTCAAGTATAAGCACATGCACAACAAAGACTGCAACATACAGGACAAAACAAACCGCCGCCATATTGTAGAGATAATCCTCTGCAGGCAGAAGAGATGGCCCGTGATCTTTGGGGAGCTAAGATTGTTGTAGGATAAAGGGATACAAGACATGGGTGATTGGGACAAAATCATAAGGCTGGTCGTGCAATGCCTGCAAATTGTGTCTTTGGAGAGTTAAGATTGTAAAGATGACCGGTTTTTCATTGATGACATATTGTCCGATTTAGTATATTCCCAAAAAGTTCATCAGTCTGAATTAGGCCCATAACTCCAGTGATCAGAGAACATAGAAGCGTATAAATATCCCTTTACATAGTCTACTAGAACATCAAAAGCTTAGGTTCAGATGCATTTCCCTAATAAAGGGATACTATCATGCTAGCACCAGAAGGGTGTGCACTGTTAAGGAAATTATCTGAATCAAGATTATTAAATTTAGCATAGCAATTACCATGTAGCAGTCAGGACCAAAAGTTTTTTTCCACTACTAAACATGGCCTAAAATTCTAAATCAATGAAAATGTTGCTTGTATGCGTAAATATGCACAAATAAACTTAGAACTAATCAGGTAATTTCATCGCACATACCTTAAAATAAATGTCAATGGCCCTGTACATCCCATCTTTAGTGATTCTTTCTTGCTCTGGAATGACTTCAGCAAGATTAATGAAGCTTGTGATGGATAGATTACGGTCAGAAGCTATTTCAGCAAGGTAATTTTCCATAAGTTTCCCAACCCGCTCCATGTCTCTTAATGAATGAGACTCATTATACTCTTCATCTCCCAATCGATTTTCCTCCATATCATGGTCAAGGAAATTCATCATAATACGCTGCATGGTTTCAACATCAAACAAAGTGTCCCCTGTGAAGGAATATGAAGGAATTAACAGATCATCCAATACAGCCTGTCCAAGTTGCAATGCCATCCTCTTCTCCAAGTCGAACCTGCAAGCAATCGTGGTCTGCAGATATATTGCAGCTCGGAGCAGCATTGACAGAAAGCTAACGGACAATGCATTTTTCTCCCTTGGCACAAGACCAACGATGGTTTCTAAAACAACCCTTTTTTCATGTTCTTGTTTTGGTTCAATCTTTTTCCTTCTCTTTCCAAATATTTCCTGTAATAAACAAAAAATTACTATATGCATAAAGATTTTATTTTAACCAATTCATCAAGATTTTATAGTACAAGGCCTCACCAAACATCGAAGAGACTTCTGTGCATACAGCATTAATATTTGTCCAAGTGCATACTGCTTGAATCCCCTTCCCATCATTGCAATCAGAACCCTTTGGAAAAAATCAATTCAAAGAACGGTTAAATCCTCAGACCACCAGTCAACTATAGGCTTCGGGTTTGAAAACATGGATGAAGTCAATCCGTTGATACCAGCTTCTGCTCTACCTGATGTGGAGAATTGGTTATCCTTACAGGCTATATATGCAATTGTGTCTATGCATCAACTAACCAATTTTACTTTCACTGCAATGGGATTTAGATTTTCTGATGAATGCAAAATGGTAATCTTCCCACCAAATTTGCAACTGCATAGTCTTCTGTCATCTCAAGATATTCCGCCACACATCTCAGCAAGGCAATGTTTTCTGTGCTCATCTCAAAATTTATTCCATAACAAAACTTTGCTGCAAATTCACATGCCTCCCCTCCACCGGGTATATCAGGGATTTCGATTGTAGAAACGTCAGCATCATTGGATTCCGGGACCAACTTCCTTATGTATCCACTTTTTGAAACTAATGGGAACTGCAAGGAGCACAGTTAATACATTATTAAACCTACTGATTCAATCATCAAAAGAAGAAACTCAAGGTGTGAACAAGGCCTTAACTCCGCCTGTGTGAGCTTGTTCACATTGTCGGTCCCAACATCGGATTAAGGAGGAGGATTGCCCAGGGTCAATCGGAACGTCTCTATCCCATAAAGGTAGGATTAAGGCTGCGTACATCATACCATCCCAAGACCCCACTATATATATTGGGATTACACTGAGTTTGTTATTGTTGTTGTAAGATGTGACCAAGGGACGATAATTTCAATCCATTAGGAATATAACTAAAACCAACAACAATTTGGATTGTGCACCAAGTTCAGTTATAACTTGTTATGACTTATGACGAAAGCAGAGAAAAATAACGCACCTTGTGCAGTGTAAAGGAGATTCCTCCGGCATTTACAGTAACATCACTTGGGATCTCTTGGGAGAAAATCCTGTTAAGATAGATTATTATTTAGGCAAGTAATTTGAAAAACAGAATAATGATTCTATAATATATGGAAGAGGCTACTTTATGAAAGCAGAAAATAAAGAAGTCAAAAGTAGAGCATACCATTCAGAGGTCCTCTTCATAGCAGAGGAAAGAAGCTCCTTCTTTTTAGTGGACATATTGTTTACAATAGAGGGTTGTTCATTATCAAGATCAACATGTCATCCACCATGAGTGATCGAATCTTTTACGGGCCTTAACCATGTTCATTTGTTTTCCCTTAAACTATTTCCTAATGAAGCAAACAATAGAAAGACATGTTTGTTGCTCTTTTCTTTGCTTCTGTAAGTTAAATTTTTTCCCTCATAAGAGCATATAATCAACAATATCTGGCCCCGTAATAATTGCATTATGTATTATCATCTCTCATTATCTATCATGGAATTGGTACAATTCCCATTATAGACCTTGGAAGAAAGTAGCCCCTATAGCAGACATGCCATGCCAGTGGTATTACAGGTATTATGTGAAGGATGAGGGTCAATTATAGTTGAAAAGGATTTAGTTTGTGGACAAAGTTTCAACGAAAGATGAGAAAATGGCGCCAAAAGACATAGTAGCAATTTCAATGTGGGTGGGGACTATTCTCATCCGTAGAGTTGACAATACCTGTTTTTTTTTTTGTTTCATTTTTCATCAATTTTATTCTTGCTTTATAAAGGTACTAGCAAATTAAATTTATTTACCAGTAAAGAAATGCGTAAGTTTATTGTGGCATTTACCTAGTTTTATTTGGCCTTCCATGTCTGCACAAAACCATCGAGGTACATATCGAACCAGCTGATATCGAATTTCGTTTCTTGATATATAAATACTTTAACTATTATTGTTCCCACTCGTGTCCAAAGTAGGTGTGATCGCACCTGCTCTATAACCTAAATCCACCAGTTGAAGGGAGAACACAAGTATTGCAATATTAGTACAAAGCTAGTAAGGATTAATTGGACCCTATACCTGGCTAGGGAATAGTCTCAAATGGAAAGCATATCCACTGAAATTTGTCTGACGAATGATTGCTACGGCAATTGTCAATAATGAATAGCTGGTGTAGGACGTCAATGGGCTCCTCCAGGAATGTTATTTCACATCATATAGTTTAAGATCTTTCATACATAATAAAATTACTTTGACTAATACATCTCTATCAGGAACTATTTTTGGTTGAATTAGGAAAACCTATGACAAGATTCACATGCAGGGGAGATTGAGTGTGGGATCTTATATACAGATACAATAATAAGCAGCTATTAGCATATCTGGCAGCATGTGTTTTCTTCAGCCTTCAATGAGTAAAATAGAGCAGCATCAGAGACCAAAACACAAGCATAGATAGACGTATTGATTTCTCTGATCAAACACCTTCATTTGTCTGGCTAGACTTCAAGACCTACACCAAAATAATTGATGGTGTAAGTTAAATGGAGAACTAAATTCCTTGCTGAAGATAGATTAGATGTTTCGAAATACAAATTTGTCCTGCTGATGTAGAATTGTCTGCAGCAAGATATCCAATATTACCTTCTTTTTTTTCAATTGTTCACCAGTGTTCACATACAACCAGAGTAATGGCCTGCTGATAGATGAAAGATCTTCCCCTGCTGATGTTTAGGTACTTTTGATTTATAAGCATTTTTAAAAGTTTTGGAGGTGTGCTTTTAAGCACTTACTTTTAGGCCAAAAAAAGTTTTAAAATAAGCCAAAAGTCAAAAGTAGGGTATCATCTACTTATGACTTTTAGCTTTTGACTTATAAGTTACTTTTTATAAGTCCATCTAAACAATAATCTTCCCAATGAATGAATGACACCGAGACAAAATTCTACTGAACTGACAAACTCCAGCTAGTGAATCGCTCAGTTACACTTGCACAGAGACTAGAGAGAACAATTTAAGCAAGGAGCTGCAGATCTTCTTTGTGTATTCTCTTTTTGTTTGGGATAAGACTTACCCCATCTTAGTTTATGTTAAAGGATTACAAAGTGTTTAAGTAATGTAATTTTAGTGTCGTTTTGCATTTTTTACTAGCTGAGTATCAAAAACAAGGTTTCTTGTAACTAAGATTCGATAAGCAGTGCCCATGTGGTGACAGTGAGACAGAGAAGCATGAACAAGGTCCACTACTACACCAATAATTTTTGGACCAGTTCCAGTTCAGATTCTTGCTGGGTTGGAATCCATATAAGATAAAATCCAGTACAAAAATATTCAAAAAGCGCTACCTTCAGACACTAGAGACCATAGATACACAATAATATATAAGATGACTGTCATCTACACATTCTTAAGTCCCGACTCACTAATCTCCAGCTATAAAGATAGCAGAAGCTGCATCGTGGGCCTCCTTTATGCTAGATGCTACTTAATTTTGTCCAAACATAAAAAAGTGCCTAAGTTAGCCAAAGAAACATGAAAAATATATGCATCATAAAGAATATTACTTCCCTACACAAGAATGAAAATCGTAAATTATGCTTTTTTAAGTGCAAAACTATAACTTCCCACATGCAACCACAATAAAAAATACTAGCTACTAAACAGTCTTGCTGGTTGCCTCGGATCCTCCCTACCCCTCTTTCACTTCTTCAACTATCGGTTAACTCCTATCCTCTTCCACCTTTCAACTAAAACAACGACCAATGACTACGATAATTCAGAATGTTCTCCCATTGTAATGTAGAAGAAAATAAAATAAAAACATCAAACTCTAACATCACGCAACAAACCAACAAACAAAAACAAATACCTACCTAATTGAAGTATGCAGTGTGGTAGGTTCAGTAAAGAATTGCTGCTGCTGCTGCAGAGTGTGGATATGTGATCCCTAAGCAAAATGGGCTAAGCATTCAACTGTTCTCCAGAAACCAAAAACTAAAAATTTACAGGAAATGAATTCTATGAGGACGAATGTTGAATCAAAAACATGGGATTACTGAGTGGTTAAGGTATAGGAACAACAACCTGGAGATCCCAGACATTTTTCTTACATGACACGGCAACAGCCGGTGCACAAAGCGTCTCATGTTCACGCAGGGATCGAAAAGGGTCACACCCCATGGATGTGATATAGACACCCTGCCCTAATTCAAGCATTAGTGACTGCTTCCACGACTCGAACCTGTGACCTATAGATCACACAAAGATAACTTTTAATGTTGCTCCAAGACTCCCCTTCAGCCATTTTTCCTATATCTCCCTGCATATATCAACTAACCAGATCACTTTTAAAGAATTTTGACATAATCTACCATCTCAGCTTCCACCTTTATGAAATCAGGATTATTTGCAGAAATGACTACGGGACATGGATAATTACTGAATGCACGACTAAAAGATTTTACATTGTATTTTGGAGTGAAGAAATAAATTCCAGAGTTCAAGAAGTCATAAAATTTCGATCAGAGTTGACCAGAAAAACTATGGAATGAATCAAGAATGGAGCTTAAAAATGACTAGAATAAATCAACAATTGCATCTTGAGAGGTACCTGTAACAACACACTTACTTACAACATCGCTATTTATTATCCAAAAAAGAAATTCCCCCCCCCCCCCCACAAGTATTATCTCTCTCTTCCCCACCGAGGACCAGCCCAGAGCAAGGGTGATCATTGACAAGTCTGATGTTCACTAACCAATGTATCTGACTGTATCCACAATCAAGCAATTGCATTCTAAACCCATTATTTGGAATGTACTATAACACATGGGATTGGGGATTTCATATGCAAGAGTTATCCCTTTCGGATGAAGGAAGACTGTTTACCTCATAATATAGGATGCATAGTGTTTATAGTCAAGAAACTGCATATGCAAGTTCATCAGATAAACAACTGGGTTGAAGAAGTTTATGCTTTACCGATAGTACTGTTCTTTGTGTTACCTTGTAGTATGTGCAATTTTGGGCCATAAGAAAGCTACACTGATAACAACTTAACACTTAGGAATTAAAATATATGACACTGCAGGCCTACTCATGCATTGTGATATACTGATTACAGCTTACAAGAGTCAAGAATATGATAAACTGATTACAGCTTACAAGAGTCAAGAACAAGTGGTTGCAAGTAACCAATTATTTGGCATTACTCTAGTTCACGACAAAAAACACCCCTCCAGTATTATGGGCTTGATGTAGGAGAAGTATGAGAACACCGATCATGAATAGAGTGAATGAAGAATAGGGGAGTTACTAGACTAACTTAGCACTTACATGTTTTGCTGATTAAAGAGCCAAAAAAACCTCTCTCTATGAAGAAACCGGTAACGAAAAACTTGAGGAAGAGTGGATTTTATTAGGGCAAGTGTTGATTGAAAGGAGGGTTAAGCTGTCAGTAATTTGCTCTGATGCCATGAACATTATTCTATGCAACTAGGAACAAATTTCTGTAGAAGGAGTGGAGGCCATGCAAAGAGAAGTGTCATCTGAATGAAATATAAGCTTTATAACAATTGCACAAAATTCCATGAGAACCCCTGCTATAGATGGGGAGAAAACAGAACACATATAATAAAACATTAACACTATTTTCATAAGAAAACCTAAATACTCCAATGATTTCCCAAATAGCAATCTATAGTATTAAGAACATCGCTCCCATTAAGGGTACTTATGAGTCAAGTACTTAAAAAACCTACCAATACTAACATAAAACAACATCAACTAAGGCTTTCTTTCTCTCAGTTTAGAACCTTAAAAAATCCCATTCTTGTTCGAACTACAAACCCCCCCCCCCCCTTTTAAATGCTTCTTCCTGCATCAACTTATTCATAGTTTAAGGGTGAAAAATTTCTGATTTCGCCACTGTCAATCCCAAGTTTGAGCAACTAATTGAAAACTTACGATGAAATTTTTTCCGATTATACATAAATAAGATGAAAGCGAGGGCTTACCGGACTATCTCCGCTGGAAGTGTTAAGCGCTTCTAAAGAATGGAGGATTTGGCGGTAGCAGAGTGAAAATTAATACCAGAAGCAGGGAAGCGTAGAGAAGAAGCAAAGAGAATTTGGCAAAAATAGTTGCGTATGTTTGACGGTATGTTCAGAATGATACCTTAAATATTCATTTTATAATTTTAGTCCTTTAAATTTGTTATAAAATGACGCCTTAGTACCTGTTAAATATTTAACAATTTATACATAAATTTTGATGAAATTAAATACCAAGAAATACCCATTAAATCTTTAAAAATGCAACATGAAAAATTTGCACCAAACACAAAACGATATAAATACGATTATGAAAACGAAAGTGATTTGAAAGATATATTATAAGTTGTTTGCCAAATATTGATGCGGATCAACAAATTAAAACCACTTATTTAATTATAAAGTCTCGCACAAAAATATTTATTGTTCACGATTTAATTAAAATTCGATTTAAATAAAAAATCAACCTAAAATTATTAAATTCACTAATACTTATTTGGATTTGATTGATTTAATTTTAAAATTTAGAAAATCAATAATATTTGATTTTATTTTATTAAAATTAAATTGAAAAAAATTAAATCAAACTAAAACAATAAATTATTCATATAATTTTTATAATTATATATATACACACATAATATATTAATTTTACAATTATTTATATACGTTTTCACCATTATTATATTTATCTCTGATAGGCTAATAAACTATGTATTTTAAGCTATTTAAAAAAATCATAAATTTGAACTCATTTGATCAAGAAATTACTATGAGACATTAAAGTAAAAATCATAAAGACATTTTTTTTTTCATATTCCATAACTAAAAGAATAATAACAGAATATTAGTGGGAAGAAATAAAAAAATATTTTCTAAATGTAGGGGTGGGGGTGGGGAAGGAGATACATTAGGTTTCTAAAAATACTAGACGTCGGAGCCCGTGCTAGCAAAGATATATATATATTTCGGTACGAGGTTAATAGGTGCTCGAACACCCAAAAGGCTCTATATGGGTCCAATCCTGATAAAAAAAATGATTTTTCGAATAGACTAAGCTACGACCCATTAGTGAAAGATTCAATCTTAACTAGGGGTGGGCATGGTATGGTACGATACGGTATTTGAAAGTTTCGATATCATAATTTCAGTATTTGATTTTTAAAACATTATACCATTACCATACCATTTTAATCCGATATGGTTCGGTTTATTGAAGTTCAGTTCAGTATTTTACAATATGGTAAATCGGTAATCATAATTTATTCAACTTCGACTAATATATACTCGTATAATAGAGTACTATGACTTTGACAATTAAAAAAAATATTTCAATTGTATCATATGTACAAACAACTCATTTGGTTAATTATTTACAATTCAAATACATTTCAATCAAAATAGAGTAGTCAGAATTTTAACTTTTAAACATTCACTTTATATTAATACTGGGTTGCATATTTGTTAAGTAGTATTTTAATAATATACATGTTATTTATGTAACTATATACTTCGGTATGATATTTCATATTTCGATATTAAATATAAAATACCGTACTGAATACCAAAAAAAATTAAAATGTATACCACCAAATACCATAATTTCAAAATTACAATATTAAATTTTTGATATGATATGATATTTCGATATATACCATACCATGCACACCCCTAATATCAACCCTTCCCCTATTCTATTTTTTTTGGTTGGTTAAAAAATAGACGGACCTAATTGATAAATCAGAAAAGTTTCTGACCCTATAGCCAAAATAAGATAGAAACACTTCAATATTAACAAAAGCAAATTAGCCACTTGGCACCGACCATATAAGATATTTCCCTGTAGAGAGTGAAAGGGTCCCAATAGCATACACAAGAGAGAGCAAAAATCTTTCCCAATCTATGGCTTTTTCCTAAAAATGTTGTGTGCGTTCTGTAAGTAAAGTAGTGTTACTGCTCTGGCGGTTGCGTCAAAAGAAGCTAGGCCCAAATCCTCCTCCCCGCATCTACCCAGCCTGCGTCTTCTTTGTTGCCCCTTTTTCCGAAATCTGATACCTTAATCAACAACTCTTCAGTCTCTGATTTCCGGTAAAACCATGTCTAAAGCTCGAGTATACACCGATATCAATGTGCTTCGTCCTAGGGAATATTGGGATTACGAATCGCTAACTGTTCAATGGGGGTAAATTTTTTTCCTTATTTAACCCTAATCGCTTTTGATTTTGTTATTAATTTTGGGGGTTTGTATACTGGATGATAGATTGAAATACTTGAATTAGATGCTCTTTGCTACCTTTTTTTTTTTTTTAAAGATTGTTAAGTAAAATAATAACATCGACATCCAGCATCCAAGAAAATAGTTCTTGGTTAGGTTTCCTTGTTTTTTTCGTCTGAAAGAAAAAGTGGGTGTTACATAGCATTGTAACATGGACTTACAGCATCCAAGAACATAATTATTGGTTATGTTTCATTGTTTTTTTCGTCTGAAAGAAAAGTGGCGTTACATAGCATTGTAACAGCAACTTACAGCATCCAAGTACATAATTCTTGGTTATGTTTCCTTGTTTTTTTTGTCTGAAAGAAAAGTGGTGGTTACATAGCATTGTGACATCCACTCCACTCCAGGCATGGGTGAAACCCGAAAACAAATGTTGGGTTTCTTATTACTATTTTTTTGTGTAATAGATAATTGGGTGATCAGTGTTAGATGCTATTTTGGCAAATTCATGCTATCTTGAACGGAATGACTCAATGAAAACTTTCCTCTTTCACAATGGAAAATATCTATTGGGTTAATGCAAAACTCCTGTCTAGTCTTGTTGAGCTGAGGCAAGTTTCCTATATTTTGTGGCTTCAGATTAGGTTGGGCTTCGAGTCTTTATATGTTTGTTACTTCTCTATTTGCTTCCACATGATTCAATGGATGATAGATATCAAATATTATTTTACCAATTTGTTGAGTTTAAGGATTAGGCGTGTTGGTACACACTAGGCAATGCTTGTGTAAGTCTAGGAACAAGAGTTATATTTAGAACCCTTACTTTAGTGTTGAAAGTTGAATTAATGAGTATTGGAATGACATGGCCCGAAGTGAAGCGGATAATTATAGAGGCTTCATTTAGTTTACACCAATTAGTAGTTTGTTTTTGTTACTGTATTGTTCTGCTGCATTTGTCAAAATGAGAGCATTGTGCTTAACGGGAATTGTAAACTTGTCTTGCTAAAGTGGGAGATTATAGTTTGTTAATCTTGTTTCTAGAGTGCCTTGACTCTTGGCTAAACAATTAGTTTCATCTTTCATAAGTATTGGTTTCAGTTTTGATCCTATTTGACTTACTCAACTTTAATGCACCAGCTACATTGTATTATCCTCACTAGTGTCCGTCATATTCATTATTGCAGTGATCAGGATGAC
>JAJOOR010007937.1:0-24260 GCA_036250505.1 Solanum acaule
ATATATCACTTTTATTTGTGGCCACAAATCAAAATTGGACCACAAACCACATCAATTTCACATTCAGTTTTATCATATACACCAAGTTTGCCATGAATGCACTGTGAAAAATGTCTTTTCTTTTGTCTTAAAGTTGCATATTTTCTTTGGTATTGATCATTAATATATGATATAGAGATTTTATGATACACAATAAGAAAATTAATCGAACCTCTAAAACTCACACATCATTCACTTAGAACACCTATAAGATTAGATGATCAACATGTAAATAATTGAATCCTCACCTATACATGATAGTTCGACTTGAGATTTTGTTTATACATTCAACAATATAATAACTAAGGTCCACATGAGTCATTATCGCGATTCACAGGTCATTTCTAAGATTCATTTATTTGTCATTTTCCATACTTCGTCTCGTCGAATCATCATTATATTTTGATAATAACTATATCAATCCAAAAATACTCTCAACATATTGTATTACTTTCCGCTTTAAATCAAATTTCCGAACAATCTCATACTATATATATATAACTTCCGATCTTTTCAACTATTAATACCGAACTTTGTTCGCATAATACCCTCAACAATTATACCTCACAAGATTTGGAACTTTCTTGTACTCATGACAAAGTCATGAACCAAACTCAAATTTGTCAGAGTTTTTTTTTAAAAAAGTAACAATGAATAAATGATTACATACATATACACTAGGACCTATCATACCATTCTTGGTCCTGCAAATAAATACAATCTTACAAAAACAGTCCCACATGGCTACACATAAATTGCCAGATACTCATTTTTGCTTTTGTCCAACTCTTTGATAGTTCTAACAAAATACCCCAAAACAGAAAATGAAAGATTGGAAAAATAAAATTTAAGTCAATTTTCTACATATATTATATCATACTATAGCCAAAAAATTTCATCACATAAAGATTGTTGTTGTTACATCATGTGCATGCAGTGCCAACTATTTTGGGACCAAAATAGACCAACCAGTGATGGTGAATACTTTAAGACATTTTTTTTTTTTACATCATTTGTGAAATTATAACTATTTTATAAAATAAGCTAAAAGAGAAGGTGTTATCAATTAAGAAATCGTTTGGTTTACGAACAAAGTTAATTCAGAATAATATTAGTCTTGAGATTATAATCGTGATAGATAATCTCATGATCTAATAAATTTGACCTAGTTTTAACTAATACCCACAATTTATACTAGATAACCTCCTAATTCCTATAACCAAACGCCCATAAGGGAATAACATGTAGCTTGCCCAAGGCAGGACATAGTAGGAATTTCAACTAAGGGGTGTCAAAGTATAGATAAATACAATCGTGTAGAAGTCAAAGAGTATCAGTATGTAATACTGATATATAAAAAAATATGTTTACCTAGCTACACAGTGTAATTTTCCAACGAAGAGATGTCGATCGACATCTTTCAAGTATATGTGGCTCCACCACTGGCACAAGGTGCATCAAGAGGCAATCTTTCAGCATTCAAGGATATGATCTGATAGTCAATGAACTAAGTATAGGAATTGTGAAAGATTGGTGTTTAAATTTCACCAAACACAAACTGGCGATTTCTTCCTATTATTTAAGCTTTGATGATAAAGTTGTTCAATATTTGTATCAGCACGTAAAAGATTGGCAAAAGGGCATACAAGTTGGTTCAAACATCACAGTTATAAAAACAAATCGCATCCAAACCTTCGTCGGAAGGTTTAGGATGTGTTGTCAAACCACACTAAAATAATTTAAAATCTAGCCAATTGATGTCTCTCTCAAATTCTCAAATGGTCCCTAAAGGAGATCAACCCATGTCTGTAGTTTAAGCTACATAGATTGTGACACTTGTTTCCTATCTCTTTCTCACAAAAAATTACTTACTCCATCACTATATATCTCTATATTAATCATTTATTTTATCTCTTATTTGTTTGCTTACATTTATTCTTATTTAAACTACGGAAAAGGATCAAAATTGCTCCTGAACTATGCGAAATAGACCTCTTATACCCTTCATTACATTTTGGGATTAAAAATACCCCCGTCGTTATCCCAGGAGACCACAAATACCCTCAAGAGTTAACACCCCAAACTTTTAGTGACGTGGCAAGCCACATGGGACTAATCCCTCCACCTAAGCGTTGCCAACTAAGATTCACTACAAAAGAACTTGACCTTTAGTGGCGACAAAGTCGCCACAAATACCCAAAATATTGCCACTAAAGGTTATGAGTGATTTTTAGTGGCGACTAAGGCTTCAACAACCATTCGCTAGTAAAACCTATTTTTCCAACAAAAAAATATGATAATTAATTTTCAATTGCAACCTAATTTTCTAAAATAAATAACTTGCAATATCAATATTAACAACATCCAATATTATTACAAAAAATCATCAAAATTACTTCTCGATTCAAATCTCCTACTATATAATGCATCATTGTACATTTTATACATTTACATATGACATAAAAATAAAACATAGAGTGTCTTCAAACTCCTACTTAATGATATCATTTTTTGTTTTTTAAAAACAATGAAGAAAAAATACAAAATTAGATTTAATGTTAAAAACTTTTAGTGACGATGTTCTAGGCTTTTGTGGCGATTGTTGTTGCCGGTAAAAGTCTAGTTCTTTTGTAGTGAATCCTAGTTGGCAACGCTAGGTGGAAGGATTATTCCCACGTGGGTTGCCACGTCAATAAAAATTTGGGGTGTTAACTCTTGAGGATATTTGTGGTCTCTTAGGATAACAGCTGGGGCATTTTTGATCCCAAAATGTAACGAAGGGTATAAGTGGTCTATTTCACATAGTTCAAGGGCAATTTTGACCCTTTTCCGTTTAAACTATACCCAAATTTTTCTATATATGTCCAACTCCCACTTGTATCTAACATCATTGTTGTTCCCATTTTTAATCTTATATTTAATTATAAGATACCTTGAACTAGTTTTTTTATTTTTTTATTAAAATGTATTTTATAGTGATAAGTCCACATAAAAATCATACTAAAAGCAAAGCATATACATGAAGGGATAGACTTCGACACGACTGACGTTGTTTTTACTTTTTTGAGTTTTGGATCTCGAAATACAAAATTATGATTATCAAAACTTTTAATGTGTATTAATATATGAGTTATTCAAAAAATTAACGCTGAACTTCATTTGTCTTGAAATTCCGTATGTCCATTCAAAATGGCTTGGGCTTGTCTTGAAACGTGGATTCATGATTGTTGGAGTTTTATCTCATATACCAAGTTTGTGATACGAAGAATCATATGATTATTAGAGTTTTTGATGTGTGTTAACCATGGGTTTTTTGAAAAATTATCGACCAACTTTGTTTGCCTTGAAATTCGGAGGTTCTATCCCAAATAGCTTGGCTTTTATTGGGGGTTCTAAAATGCAAAATTGTGGTTATTCGAGTTGGAAAAATCTTTTTGGTCAGAAAATTTGGCCATAATGTTATTTTATTTTTTTGAACATTTTTACCCTTTTAACTAAAAATTGAAAAAAAGATTAGTTTATTTTAAAACAAAAAAGATATTATATACTTTTCAAATTTTCTGACCATTTAGTTGTGTATTAGCACCTTTTTTTTTTTTTAATAAAATCGTTGTCAGACTCAATTTGTCCTGAAATTCGGAGGATCCATCCCAAATAACCCGGGCTTCGCCATGACTAGCGTAAATTTTATTTTTTATTAAAAAAATTTGGTATCCCAAAACACAAACTTATGATTATCAGGCAATTAAAGTTATAGTTCCAATAACTCAATTTAACTAAAATAATGATCATATTATTTTGAAAAAAATATATATATTAGTTTATTAAGAATAAATTTTCATACTTAAGAATCTTTTATCATAATTAAACTTTTTATTTTTTTATGTTATGAAGAATATGTTTTTAAAACGTACTATAATGTCATTAATTTTGAATACTTATAAACACATACATTCAAAAAAATATTGATATACAAATCACTCATGAACACTAATTTACATCAATTAATCATAAATTGTATAATGAATCAATAATATTGAAGGTCAATTAACTATTACAATAATATTAATTGTGTATTTTGAAATTCATGCTTCCGATATTTTTTTAGAAAAAATAGAAAGTGAATAATATTATATATTTTATCCAAAAAAAAAAATACCTCAAAAGTCTCATTCTATTCTAGTTGATATGTCATATCATTAAATCAACATTTAAAAAAATAATAGACATATTTAATCCACAAAACTTATGTCTCTATGAAACAAATATATAAATTACATGAGAATTTATGAAGATTATAAAAAAAAAAATTAAAAAAATCTAATTCCTTTATATATTCTTACCAAACAAAATTCAATGAAAAAACCTCTGTGCAATTATTACTTGATAATTTTTAAAATTCCTAAGTAAATAATTCAAAAATTTCAAGCAATTTTTTTCATAAAATATTCAAATAAATTTGTAAGGTTGACAAAAAAGTTGGTAAGGAAGAGAAAATTATTATTTAACTTTTTTTAATTTATTTTTTATTTTTACTCTTTTATTCTATATTATATTATATTTTAACTTTTCATACAATTAAACACCAATATGTATTCTTATCTCATCCCAAATTCATGAAATACAAGTAATAATTTATTGAATTGCCTATTTTAATTCAGTAATATACTCATTATATGAGATTAGTATACTAATAAATAAAGATCAAAATTTTATTTTCTAATATAAATATTATTCACTTTCTATTTTCTTTTCAAAAAAAGATATTGTAAGTATATATGGATTTCAAAGCACCCAATTAATTGTTTTTAAATAGTTAATTGACCTTTAATATTATTGATTCATTATACAATTTATGATTAATTGATGTAAATTAGCGTTCATGAGTGATTTGTAAATCAATATTTTTTTGAATGTATGTGTTTATAAGTATTCAAAATTGATGACATTATAGTACGTTTTAAAAACCTATTCTTCATAACATAAAAAAATAAAAAAATTTAATTATGATAAAAGATTCTTAAGTATCAAAATTTATTCTAAATAAACTAATATATATATATATATATTTTTTTTTAAAAAAAAAATATGATCATTATTTTAGTTAAATGGGTTTAATGAATTAAATTAGTTTATTATTAAAAAAAAAGACTTTAATGACATGTCATGCCAATTAGGAGAGAGTGAAGCTTTTGAAGTGTCGAGTATATTTGGAGGAAAATATTGATAGTTGAGTGATATTTTGGTCCTAAATGAAACATAAATAATATTTCAAGGCAATTCCCTAAACTTGGGTGACCATTTAGGGAATTGACTCCTCAATTGATTGGTCGATTAAGTGATATTCCAAACTCACAAAATTTAAATTCTAAAAATTAAATAAGCATATGAGCATATATGTATGGGTTAAGAGTGGATTGGATAAAATTGGTTGACATAGTTAAAAATGGAAATATATGTAAAAGGGTGGTGAAAATCTTTAGTTTCTTTTTTAAAAAATATATATATTATTGGGATAATTTTGAAAAAAAATCTTTTTAGCCTTTTAGTCATAGGTTCATCACAAACTCACTCTCTAGAAAATTTTATTGATCTCACATATAAGAATAAAAGAACAAAGGTTTAACTGGACAATATTCACGAGCAGATGACAAAACAACAATAAAGTATGAGTCTAAAACACTAAATATAGAGCTATATCATAATTCAATAGATCAACGAATCACAAGATAACTTTTTAAACGTTCGTGAATGCAAAAAAATTACTTTAGACACGGATCACAAACTCACGAACCTAATAGTTGAGAATCCGTGATCTTTCACACAAATGCTCTACACATAATATTAGATCTGAATCTATAATTTTAACGAATAGTAAACTTAGTGCCTACTAAATTTAAATTTCAGATTCATCTTTACTTCGTATAGAATCTATTTTTTTTTTACTGTATAAGATATATATGTAGTTATGTCAAATCGTTACAATTAGGAAGATGGGCTCCTTGAAGAGAATAAATCCATGCACACGAGGACACAATCATATGTTTGTTTTCTCTTGGAATAACATTAACCATTCATTAACTTCGAATATTTTTAGCCATTGTTTTTTATTTAATAATAGTATCGAAATTAATTAACATTTCCATTTTCTTCCTACCTCTTTCACGTGATGGGATTCCTTACCATAAATAACTACATATATAAGTTACATTAGTCAATTATGCAAGTTGTGTTATTAAAAAAAAGTCTAGTTAAAAGTAAGAACTTAGACTGTAACATTATTTTTATTAGGTTTAAAGATCAACTTCGGTCCTTTTGATCTGGCCCTCTCGTCCTAAAATTGAACAATATGGATAAATTGCATGAGTAAAAAATGTATTCATTAATTTGGACACATAAAAGAAACAACGTGGAAGCTTTTTTAATAGCCTAAGATTATGATTGATCAAGATTTATAAATAAATACTTCGATATCAACATATATCACATCTTTAAAGTTATTTGTTTTAAAAAAAAAAAAGTGGAGGCTATGCCTATTTTTGCTTGATTAAAGAAAAAGAAGAGTTAGCTTGTACCTAAACGCATAAACGTACATTCTCCCCAAATTAAAGAATCAAGAATTTGAAAGACCTTTTTTTTCTTTCTTTTTTAAGGTATAATATTTGAGAATAAGGAAAATATAATTGTACTTACTAATATATGTTGGAAGATATATAGAAATGAATACAAAATACTCTTTCATCCTTAATCAGCGGCTCGGATTCGAGTCTCACCTTTATTAGGGAGCGTTTTACCCCTAATGTGGGACTTTCAAATTTGATCAGATCCCAATATGAATACCAGACACCGAGCGAAAAAAAATAAAAATAAACATCTTTCATGTAATTCTAAAAGAGGGTAGGGACATGTTTGGTATGCATCAAAATCTCCACCACACATATTCTTTGCTAGGTAGGAAAATTAATTAGCTCTGCCAAAAAAGAAAGAAAAGTGGGACAGAAAAAAGAGGAAAATGAAAAGAGAAGCAATTAATCAAAGGGTGTATTATTCCATCCTCCATTTCACATAAAAACAAGGAAAAAGCCATAAAATGAGTAACCACAAAAGTCCACAAAAGCCTCTGCCAAACTTCATTCTCACCCCATATATATGTATAAATATAGGTCCCTCCCTACCTATAGTTGGCCTTTAATTATCTTCTCCAAAGCCTCCTTCCCTATCACCATTACCCCCTTCCCCCTCCCCCCCTCCATTCCCTATCACACTTTAACATGATATCAGAGCAGGCAGAGGTCTTGAGATCGAGTCTCGCCACCATCCATATAAGACGATCACACACTTTAACATACGCCATATTAGAAATCAATCAAAATTTCGATAGACGTTCTATCATAAAATCGCTCGTCGAAGATGTTTTTAATGAATTTTTAATCAAAAATCCAACACGCATATGTCTATCAAAATTTAACTGATTTCAGATAAATTCCAACAAATATTTCGAAAGAAAATATTATATAGTATCTATGTATTAGTTTTTAAAGATTTGAATTCATCAAGTCTAAATTCTGAATAGACTTTTATACATTCTACTACTCCACCCCACATATTGGAATAATACCATACATGTCAATATATGCATATTTGGCTAGTCACTTTTTCTCTCCCAAAACCCTAATATATCCCATGCACATGTCTACAGCATGGGCAGACACATGAAAATGGACCCCTTCTTGTCTTTGCTCACGTGTGTGTGTGAGATTAATTTGTGTCTACACATTGTATAATAATGTATACCATGATAAATGATTGTGTATGTATAGATATCGACATATATAGTACTCCATATAATATGCATGGTAAGTGACTTCATTATAATGTAAAAATTGTTAATATAAGTTTATGTAATTGTTACATTTGATGTCCTATATATGTATTTGTAAATTGTAATGATACACTACTATATCGATCATTTGGACATGTTGAGCCATTTTATATGAGAAATTTTGATGCTGCAAAATTTGTATTATGCAATAATCATTAAGAAAGAAAGAAAATTACACATATAATTTTGCTTATAAGAAATTTATAAAGGGATAAGTCGACGTGGAAGGATTATTATAACTAGTCCAGGAAAAATCACCCCATATATTTATTTAAGGCTTAATATTACAGCCTTTAGATGTACTCTTTTTATATTACTACTTATAGCAGTTTAATTACAAGTATTAACAAATTAGTTTTAATTTATAATTTAATTTATTTTATTTAATTAATTAGTTATTATTTTTATAATTACATTAAAATTAATAAGTAAGAGAAATAACATTAATATTAGAGAATCAATTGTCATTATCTCTTATACCATTTTAGGGATTTTTTTTCAGATTTCACACAGCAAACCCCCCACCCCCACCCCCATGTTTCTCTTTTACAGAGAACTAACTTTTTCTCTCTCACCATCTTCAACGTTCGTCTTCTTCATTCAAAAAGAAAATCAGTAGAACTCTTCCACATTTATATGATTTAATGGTGGGATGAGATTTACACACGAAGAATATGGAGAAAGCAGTTGATAAACTTGCCACAATTATACCATTGGTTTTAGCTAGCACAGGATTTTATGGTAAAAGACTCGACCTCTATTCCAATAAACTCCTGCATATGTTGACATGCCTCAATCCAAGCTCAAAATTGTATTTACAAAGAATGTGCCTCAACAAGATCCAAACTCAAAGTATGTATTCATATCGTATTGTGTTTTGTTCATAATAAATAATTCACTTTCCTTCTCAATTTTTTTCTTCATTGTTATTTCAGCGATTGTGGACTATACGCATGTCTCTGTGCTAAATATATTAGCAATGGAGTTTTTGATATGGGTCTCATTCACATTGATGCAAAGTACCACCGTAAAAGGTACGCCACAATCATGTGGCAGTATGGAAGAAGCAAGAACGTTGATGGCACAATTAGTGAGAGTGAAGTAATTGGAATGGTTGCTAGCAAACTTGGTGGACCCCGCATACCAAAAGAACATGCTTTCGGATACTACCAATTATCCTACACCAAGACCAAGAAAATGAACTTTGAAATACTTGTTTGTAGTTTAGACTTTTAATTATTACATGTTTTGATTTTGAATGATGTATATTTCTTTTGCTACAGTTTTTGACAACAATAAATTATATGCATTACATTGTCAGATTTATACCAGTTGGATATCAATTTCATACAATTTTAAATTTTAGTCTTTGTTTTAAAATTTCAAGTTGGATACCAAGTGACTTGTTTTAGATTGTCTAATTTGGTTGAAATATCAATTACATTTTGTTTTTTTTCTATTTTTCAGTGGAATATCTATTGGATACCAATTGGATACAACATTAACTTGTTTTAGGTTGTCTAATTTGGTTGAAATCTCAATTACATATTGGTTTTCCAATTTTTCCAATGAGATATCAGTTGAATACCAAATGTATACCAGTTGGATACAACATTAACTTGTTTTAGGCCGACTAATTTAGTTGAAATCTCAATTACATGTTGGTTTTTTAATTTTTCCAATGGGATATCAGTTGGATGCCAAATTTATACCAATTGAATACAAAATTAACTTGTTTTAGGCTGACTAATTCAGTTGAAATCTCAATTACATGTTTTTTTGTCAAATTTTCCAATGGGATATCAATTTGATACCAAATGTATACCAATTGGGTACAAAATTTACTAGTTTTAGGCTGACTAATTTAGTTGAAATCTCAATTATGTGTTTTTTCAATTTTTTCCAATTGGATATCAGTTAGATACCATATGTATACCAATTGGGTACAACATCAACTAGTTTTAGGTTGACTAATTCGGTTGAAATCTCAATTACATGTTATTTTTCAAAAAAATTTCAATGAGATATCAGTTCATACCAAATGTACAATTTGGATGCACCATTAACTGGTTTTAGGTTGACTATTTCATTTGAAATCTCAATTAGATGCTGTTTTTTCAATTTTACCACTGGACATCAATTTGATACCAAATGAATACAAATTTCATACTAAGATTTGACTTAATTTTTCCAGTTGATATCAATTGCATACCATCATTCTTTAATTTTTTACTATACATTTAAAAACACTGAATACAGAAATGATTAATTAGTACACATAATAAATGTTTTGAATATATAAGTCATTAACTTAACAGATAAAATAAATCAAAACATGCGGTTATCACAATAAAACAACCAAATAAAAATAAAAATAAATCATGTCTTTTTTTTTCCAGCAGGGTAATTTGAACATGTCTTCTTGTTGTGTCCCCCCGACGACATGTATTGCACGTAACCTTAAACCTCTTGAATTTGAAATCAGTAAACCCTTTACAACATTCAAGTTATGGTCTCTCTACAGTCTTTTTGAACCAAGTGACAATAATTTATGCTCCGACACCTTTTGAATTGCATATTTTTCTGTTCCATCATAAATTATTGTGTCGGTATTACAAGATACAAATGTACATGTTATTTTTATACATATGTTATATCAGTATACAAATTTCATACCATTTTTATGCATACTTTCTCTATACCTATTTCATGCCAAAAGTAAACATTGATTCATACATTATTCATGCCAAAAAGAATACAAAATCATACAATTTATAACTAGTAATTGTCTTTTATTAAATAAATAGTATACCAATTTCATCTCACTATTACAATATCAATATAATGTCAAAAATAAAATTGAATCATACCAGATTTGTGCAATAAAAACTTTAAATTTCCTTACAAATTTGATTTTACTATTATACCAATTTCATACAAAATTTAAGTCAATTTTTATACCGAAAATTCATCCCAAAAAATCAATAATGGTTCATACAAAGAATGAACAAATTTAGTTATAGACATTTTTAATCAGTATTCATTCACAAATTAGTAGTGTACAAATTATCGATTGTCGTACATGTCTGGTATTAGTAGTATACAAATTCCAAAAAGAAATCTCTAACTTTTTAAACCAGAAACATATCATTCAGACAGTATACCAGACTTCATACCCTAAAACAGATTTCATAAAAAACTAACGTTTCATGTTTCATACCAACTTAATACACATTTCATACAAATAAGCATACTTCTTACTCATATTTTTTACACAATACTGAATAATTTTTCATACCATTTAGTTCAATCTTCTCACACAAATTTATACACAATCGGCAATACTTATTCATAGCAATATCATTCTAAAACAGTCTACAATAATTCACACCATAAAAGACATTATATAAAAAATAACTTTCACATTTCATACCAAATTAATACACTTTTCATACAAAACTTCATGCTTCTTACTAATATTTTTTACACAATAGTGAATCCACTTTCATACGAATTTCATTCCATTTACACTACCAAATTCATTCCTACCTATACATTTTATTTATATTTTCAGAAAACAAAAACAGTATTCCATATTATAATTTTAATCTGCATACCGAATTTCATACTTTTATCTCATTATTATCAAATTGACTAAAGAAATACCCATTTCATAACTATGTTACAATAAATTTCATACTTTTTTCCCTACAAATTTCATAACTTTACAACAATAAAACTACTACTCATTCATATATTAAGCCAATTTCGCACTAATGCCTGGTTTTTACAGTATACAAAATAACAAAAAAAAAAACACATACCCACAAAATCAATAACTACAGTTTCAAAAAAATTATTACTTATTATCAACAAAATACGTTGTTTATACAAATAACATCACAACTTATATCTACTAACGATTTAAAAAAATAAAATCACAAAATGTGATTTACAGTTTCATTACTCAATTTTTTGTTTCATTTCACTGAAATACAAATAAAAAAAATAAACCGTAAAAAATTGTAACATCTCGCAACTAGAAAGGACTAGAAGGAAGTTTAAAATCTGATAATAGTTACTTTTGGAAAGAATGAGGAAATCTAGAAATTTTTAAGCAAGTTAAAGTGAGTTTTTAGTCAACTTCAAACGGCCATAATTCCTAGCTCAAGATGAGTTAGGTGTGATTCCAGATATGGTTGGAAAGCCCTTGGAATGATCTTTCCAAAGCCGCCAAGTTTGCACGATTCCAAGTTTGTATGAGTGATTTATGCCCGTTGGAAGTTGAGTTGTTGGATTAAGGAAATGCCTAATCTGGATTTATGAAGGGCAATTTAGTCTTTTCCTTACCTAATTATTCTAATTCGTTTTTAGGAGCTTAATTGGGGTAAAGTCAGATGTTAGTTTTAGAAAAGGGAATTTCACGCTAGGGCTTGGAGAAAGGAGAAAGGAGAAGAAGAAGCAAGATTCGTCAAGATCGTCGAGTTTAGCTTGTGGAATTCGTCGGGGGTGATCCCTACAAGGTATGCGAGTCTCTCATAGCGTTGGGTTCATTCACCCACGCACCAAACATGTTTAGTTCAGCGCAATTCGTCCTAAAAGAGTTTGAAAGTTGGTGTTCTTGACATGAATTCTGGAATTTGAATGTTGTTCTTGAATTGGGTTGAATTGTGGAGTTTCTGAGACCCTTATGTTGTGTTTTATGGTTGTTTTAAGTTAGGTTCTTGAGTATATATGCTGGGCATCGGGATCTAAATTGAATTTGAGAAAAATAATCAAGTTTAGTCGAATTGGGGCTGGAAAACGAAGAAGGAAAAAGTCGAGTAGGGTTCCTGAAACAATTCCCCATGTGAGCAAATTTTTCCTCCGTGTCGCGGATAGGACGCGGACTCCTCTGTCTCAAAATTAAATTTCGCGAGCATTTATTTAGGAGCATCTCCATGTCGCGGACTTCTTCCAAGACGGTGACTTCGTAACTTTTCTCAAGTTTAGCTATTCGAAATCATTCCTAAACATCAAGAGACCTTTCCTATCACAAATCATAATCCTTGAATCCATAATTCAATTCAAGGAAAGTTAGGAGTCAATTCAAGTGAAGTTAAGAGTCAAGTCAAGTGAAGTCATCAAAGTTTTCAAGGGTCTTTTACAAATGTTCTAACTTTGTTTTAAGACTAAAAGTTTCAAGTTAAGCTAAGACTAAAGACTTGAGTTCATTTCTCAAAGAAACTATAAGGGAACTAAGTATTCCCTAAGAGTTTATAAATATTTTTACATTTGAGCAAGAAAAGGGAATATCGATTCCAAGAAGCTTTTAAGCTAAGTTTTGAGTAATTATCTCAAACCAATGAAAGAAAATGTTTTAAAAACATATGAGCTAAGTATATTTTGGGAGTAGTATTGAGCACCAATATGGGGATGTGAGTTCATATTAACTCAAGTCTCCATAAACCATATAGCTATCATGGGTATTAATGCGTCATACTTTTTAGATGATTATATAAGTTAAGCTAGTGGATCCACTAAGTTAAGCGTTCTATATGACGGCAAAGTATAGGACAGTTCTGGCAGCGTGGGCAAGACGTTATATCACCACTTAGGCTCATAGTGGTGGTTGTCGGTTAGAGAATCTCCCACAGAAACTATATTACTTTATTATAGGAGTAATGTTGGGTTTGTTATTGCATTTCTTTAACGAACTAAGTTACTTTTACTGTTTTACAAAGCTTTTCATATATTGCATGTGTTTCATTGCTTTATTTTGAGTTAAGTATTCATGAGTTGAGAAGAGCCAAGGTAAGTATTTCTTTCAAATTCCTTTCAAGCCTAAGTTGTGTTTAGCATTCCAACTCGCATACTCGTACATTCAATGTACTGATGCCAGTTGGCCTTCATCGTCTTATGATGCAGACTAAGGTAACTAGGATCAGCATCCAGCGCCTCGTTGATCAGGTTCAGCACTTAGAGTCAGTTGGTGAGCCTCTTTGCATTCCGGATGACTCTTTTTATCATTTGCTTTCTAGTTTTCAGTTGTTAGGATGATCGGGGGTCCTGTCCCGACATCCCTCTTTGTTTTAGAGGCTTCATAGACAAATAGTTTTAGTTTTTTAGTCTTGTTCATTTCAGTTGTATACGTTTAAGACTTGAGTTGCCATTTTTGGCTAAGTTATTATCTTTTAAGTTATGGCATGAGCTTTATCTCTTGTGTTTAATCCTTCCGTTGAGTAAGTAGGCCAAACCAAGGGTTCGCTTGGGGCCATCAATGGTTCTCGAGTGCCAGTCCCGCCCAGGGTGTAGGCTCGGGGCGTGACAAAAATACTAACCTGAAGGATCCCATCTTCCACTATGTTTAATATTAATATAAATAAGTAGTTGTCCATCACAACAAAATCAAGATTTTTCAAACGAAAAAAAAACTTGAATTAATCGTCAGTGACAAGATTTCTAGAAAAAAATCGAAGAGAGAGAAACGTGGAAGAAAATGGATAAAATCAGAATTTTTAATTAATTTTAACAAATTAGAGTGAAATAAGGAAACTAAATATTCTTAATTAGTTTAAATTTCCTTAATTTATGCTAATTAGTAATTATCTTCAATCAATTCAAATTTAATTAAAATTTATGCTAATTAGTAATTATCTTCAATCAATTCAAATTTAATTAACACACATATTTCCCTTTTTTTACCTTTTTTTCTTCAGAAACGAATTATTTTATTTTTTTATCTTTTATTTTTTTCAAAACAAATTTTTACAATTATTAAAAAATCTTTTTTTTAAGAAACTGTTACAACCTGAAATTTTTTATTGTTACAACTTGAAAGTTTAATTCTACTGCTATAACTTGAAAATATTAGTCTAATATATGTCATATATGAAATTTTCACTTACAAAAATTCCTTAAATTTGGTGGAATCTGAATACATCCCAATACATCACTTTTCGGTTTCGGATACATCGCTCAATGTTTCGATACATCGCGTGTTGATTTCAGATACATTACTCGACGTCCCGATACATCGCGTAAAGTGATGTATCCGAGAATAGGAGAGAGTAAAGATTTTTATATTTTTTTCAAATGGTAATTTTTTTAAAAAATATAGTAAAATTATAAGTTATGTATTTAAGTAACTTTTCATATATATATATTGTATCACCTAAAGTGGCTAGATATATATTAGTGTACCCATTTAAGATGTTGTGTTTTTGGAAATTATTCCCTTCCACCCTCCCCCACCAATAGTAACAAGTCATTATTATAGCATTAAAATGAAGACGTTAACTTTTTTTTTTCATCTACCCCATGTCAATTATATTTCAAATGAAGAAAAGTGACAAAATTAGACTACGAAAAATGATTCGTTCAACTCATTTAAATTTGTCCGGATTAATTATTATCCATTTCAACATGTTCAAGGAAGATATATCAAGTCTGCTCAATACTCTAACGGTGATTAACTCAAGCTAATCTAAAGAACGTAACATACCATTTTTCGATTTACACATGTCATTTTTGCATAGGTTCCCTGTATCGTGTTCAATGAAATATGTACGATTGATTACATCAAATTGATTCATATATTAAACGAACAAAAACGAGACAACAAAAAGGGCAGAAGAACATGATATAGTAGCTGGCTAAGAACATAATAATTTTGTCCAAAACAAAGTATTATGGTGAGAGGGCCACAAATGTCTCCAACTCTAAGAAAAACACTACAAATAACAATTTCCTTAATCATCAAACAGTACTAAATATTATATTATTTCTAAAGGGAAAAAAAATATCAAAGTTTGAGACAAACAATAGTGGAATAAAGGGATACAACAAATGGAGGTGTTTAAATTTTCTGGCTTTTTTGCTGGCTATCATGTCTTGTAAACTTAGATTGATTAGTTCCCTCTATGTTGACAAGCAAATCAAACTAACATTATATTTGGTTTTTTCATGCATGTAGCTAAGGTACGACGTGATAGAAACACACATGTATGTTGCTTTTGCAATTGAGTATTATAAATCTGACATGTTCTTATCAATCAAATATATATATATATATATATATATATATATTTATCGCCCAGCTCAGTATGATTGACAAATGGTTAGAGTCTTAAATAGCTGATTAGTTGGTTGGTTACTTGAACTTATTTCACTGTGATAGTTCGATTCTCCCACCTTGTAATCCACCTTCTTGCCCCCCAATTTCTTTTTCTTTTTTTATAAAAAAATAAATGAGAGAAGTATTAAAATACTCCTAAACTTGACGCAAATTATTAGTAATTCATCCTTGGATTATTGACAGCCTTAAAAACACTCATCTACTTGACTAACCGAACTTAAATACACCCCTGATATTCTTACTAAGTTTAGGGGTGTTTTCAACACCTCTCTCGGCTTTTGAGTCTCATGATCCTACGAGAGTTTGAGACCACTTGTTATATGTCATGTGGCAAATTGGGGGTGTATTTAAGATTAGTTAGTCAAGTAGAGGGATGATTTTAAGCCTGTCAATAGTTCGAGGACGAAACTAACAATTGACGCAAGTTTAGAGGTGTTTTCAATACTTCTGTCAAAATAAATTGATGGATGGTTCAAGTCGACTAATCAAATGATCAAATCGAAGATATGTATTGTCAAATAACATTCTTGCTCCGCAACTATAAATACATATTATATTCTTATAAAATGTAGAGATATGACACGTGGGTCTAACTCAACCCAAAAGGAGGATTGCCCAAGTCCATATAATTAAGGAGACCACCAATTCATTCCCCAACCAATATGTGGGACTTTTACCCACTCTAACATCCCCGGGCCTAACAAGAGTGTGGACCGGGTGGAAAAATTTTCTATCTATTCATAATGCTTCTCATTCTGCTTTTGCTTCACCTGGGTTGTCTCCTAAATGCGGACTGAAATTTATCTACTTCAATAGATCGAAAAACTGTTACGAGTATAGTGGAGAGGAAAGATCTTCAGAGATTCTTATCTCATTCCATTCTAGTGCCCGAACAGGGATGGACCTAGCTCTGATATCATGTAAAGATATGACACCTGGCCTGAACCCCAAAAGCTAGCTAGGAGGATTGTCCAAGTCCATATAAGGAGACCATCAGTCCATTCATCAATCAATGTGAGACTTTTACCCACTCTAACACCCCCCCTCACGCCCAGTCCCAACTGGAGCGTGGACCGGGAGCCCAAATAGGAATGAACATGGCTCTGATATCTTGTAAGGATATAACACCTCGATCTAACTCAACCCCAAAAGCTAACTCATGAGAAGAGGATTGTCCAAGTGCATATAAGGAGACCACTAGTCTATTTTTCACAACCAATGTGGGACTTTTACCCACTCATAAAATATGCTTTCATAGTGAATAAAAAAGATAGGATTTAATTAAGTTATAGTACATAGCAGTTGGTACATATAATTGTTACGGCTATCCAAAACTTATGAATTTATGTAGATGGTCTTTATGGAATATTATACTTTATAATATAAGTTAATTACATCTATTTCTTTGAAAAATATTGCACATCGAATATGGATGGTATAATACATAGTTTGACCACATGAAAATAATTGAAAATTGTCAGTAAGTCATAGATTTTTTATTGTTTTTGGTAACGCATAAGCGTAAAACTAAAATACATAGCAAATATTTTTATTTCAAATTGTTTTAAGTCTTGGGTAAGGAAAAAGAAAGCCTAACAAATTATATACAGTAATGTCAATTTAATAGAAACTATTTTGGTCAACGATGATAGTAAAATCTTGTATTTTCAAACTTTTCTTTCATTTTCAAAGCAACTATCTAGGTGTAATAATATTGACTCAAATTAAATTGCTAGAGTAAAATATGTCATTAGAATGTTTTATTAGTATTTACTGTTAAAAAAATCTTTGAAATTGTTCTTTGACTAGAAAATTATATATAAAGACAAATTGAGGTGCCTAAATTCTTAGATTTTAATAATTTTGACGAGCTTTTGAAAATTGTTGGTGATATAGGGTCCCATTTCTAAAATTGATCAAATGATGTGTGATTACTTCTAGATTTAGAAATAAGAATTAAGATTGACAGTAACAAAAAAAATGATTGCATTAACTTTTTTTTTGCTTCTTTGAATAATCTGTTCTCATTTTATGATTAGATTGTAGAAAATATTCTTATACGCAAGCATTTTCATATCGTCATGACCAAATAGACTTAGATACTTTGTATCGTTCTCTATCTTTCAAGACATAAGTACGAAGAAAAACACATCAAGAAAGAAAAAGAAAACTACGATATGAATTTCTTGATTTTCTGTTTATTAAAAAGAAATTATATGACTAAATATAGGTTGTCCATTGATACTAACAAATTAGATGACGGTGAAGTTATAAGTTTTTTTTTATTCTTAACTAAAATTTTCTAATTCAAGTCTTCAATATGATTGTTGCCTTTGTTAGAAAGTGTTTTGCTTCGATATAAAACTTTTTATTGAGAATCTCAATTTAATAACCTCAATACAGATATCAGACTAATGAAATACCAAAGGAAAAAAGGTTAATACTAAAATTTTAAAGGAATGAATGTTCCCTTTCCACTTGTCGAAGTTAGATTGAATGGTATATCTCTTACTTTTTTAAAAAATTATTCTTTTGGTAAAAAAATAAAAAAGTCATCTTGGTGGCTAATTTTTAAAGAGTTTATTGTTTTTCAAAAAAAGAAAAGAAATAATTATAGAGAAAAAGGACAAAAGTTCAATATTTAGAAAATTGAAGACAGTGCTTCTCCATTTGGGGAAAGAGCTTTTGGTTTCACCAAAATATTACTATTAACTAGGGAAAAAAATAGCTTAGTATTAAGTAAAATTTGGGGTATCACTTATCGAGACCACAATATCTTTATTTTTTATGTCAAAGAAAATCCTGTTTTGATCTAATCTTGATAACACCAACAAAGTAAAAAGTGAATTTTTTTACAAATAGATTAATCGAGATTTTCGACATCTTAAATTTATATATAATAGCGTCCAATATAACTACTTATGTCGAATTAATTATCCACTCTTCTTATAAATAAATAGACTAATCGAGATTTTCAACACCTTAAATTTATTAAAAGGGGAAACAATTTCAATAAAAAAAGAGTCGTTCCTAAAGTAGACAGGTAAAGACACAACATCATCAGAATTAAACTTCAATCATTATTTTTTGCGACACCTATCATAGTAAGTTCACATTAATCTAAGTCAATTGTGTGCTCGTAACAACACTTGAGAGGCTAATATACATTTTACGATATCACTAAAATTAAACATGATATAGGAGAACAACAACACACAATATGTATGATATAATCTGATTAAGAGTGAAAAAATTTCATCGCGTTCTGTTCATAGGAGCACAATAGGCGAGTGATAAAGAGACGTTTTTGTTACGTACAACCTACAACCCACGTTCTCTATCCTTTTCAAGCCACGACACTAATTTTTTTATTTTATTTTTTTTACCGCCGTAATTTATGGTAAAAGATTAATTCATAATCTCATAGGGCTACGGTAAAAAAAATAAAAAATTGTAGAGTAAATCGAAGTGTTTGGGAAAAAATAATGCAAAAAAAGTAGTGCATGTGCCCCCTAATAATAGGACAACGTAATATCAACGTCTTTCAGATTGAGAAGAATGTTGTGCTACGTGACATTTCTTTCTTGAAATTTAAACAATCTCAATCTACTACTATTCACAACTTTCATGAGGGATAAGATTATCCCGCGGCCGTGGCGGAGTTAGTGTAATATGTGATATTCCATAATACAATGTCTTTTTAGTCATATTCATTGCATTAGATGATTTACATCACTTATATGATATTCGAGACATTGCATAGGAATGAATGAGTTTACCCAGTACACATTTGAAGAATAACAGTTGTGGATTCTAAAAATAAGATAAAAGTATTGAAAACACCTTTAAACTTGACGTAAATTATTAGTTTTGTCCTCGAACTATCAACAATCTTAAAAAAATCCCTCTAGTTGATTTACTGAACTTTAGTACACCATGATCTTGCCACATGAGTGAAATACACTTTTAAATTCTCATCAAACTTAGAGGTGTTTTCAACAATTATCTCAATTTTTTTATTAAGAGCCCCACACTCGTACAAGAGTTTGAGACCACTTGTTATGCTATGTGGCAGATCATGGTGTATTTAAATTCAATTAATCAAGTATAAAAATGTTTATATTTATCGAATAGAGATAAATATTTAGATGTGTGTAAGTTGGATGATGTTAATGTTATGCCTTAAGCGGCCTATATTTATTTCTTTCTTTCTCTATCAACTTTGTGTAAAGATAGAGCATCAAAATGTAATTAGCATGCTAGTTTACACCTAGCTAGCTAATGACATAATTAAAGACACCATAGCTTAAGAGCTAATGAACTATTTTGAGTTGAATATGACTTTTTCAACATTTCAACATTATGAAAATGAAAAAAGTAAGACAGCTTTTGAGGTGATATGTTCATTGTATTACAACCCATGCTTGGGTTAGGAGTAGGGTAGGATTATGGGCACATCGATCAATATCATCATCCTGTTCATTATTTATCATCTTTTCTTTTTAATTTCTCATTCGATGTTCAGTATTCAGATTCTGTGACTCTATTCTATTTTATATAGATATAAGGTCTACTAATAGAGAAAACACTCTCTAGTCTCTACTAGTTATTTTTTTTTTCATTTTTAAAATTTCAGTATTGAAGTTGAGTCAAAATTTTAACGAAGAAATACGATTTTAAGTGTTAATAACTAAGTTCGAGCAAGCTTGTATCCATTGTACTTTCGTTTCTCCAATATCATTTTCCCTTTTTCATACTTATTTTGATATGTCGTACTCGAATCAAGGGTTCTTCGAAATCAGTCTCTTACCTCTACGAGGTAGGACTATGATGCGTACACTCTATCCTTCTTAGACTCTACTTGTGAAATTTCGTATATGTTGTTGAGCAAGCCCGAATCTAAACTTCTCCTTACACACATATCTCTAATAACATATAAAAAATTATATTCATCCCATCATAATCTTCGTGTTCACAATTATTATCTCGACAATATAGAGATCAAAAGCACTTTTGACTCATGCAGCTTTGTGCTCTCTTTTCTTTTTCTCTTTGTATATGAGTTATATCACGTTGCTCTCAATTAAAGCCCCCACACCTAAAGTGCTTTGTGCCTTCAAAAAAAAAGTTGCAAATTGCAAAGATCCATTGTAGCCTTAGTAGGGAAAATAAAATAAAATTTACTTTCAAAGATCCACCCAATGTTTCCTCTTTTTTCCTTTTTTATAAACAGCAACTCTTTTAGCATCTAATGCTACTTTTTTCTTTTGAGGTGAAAATTCTAACTTTGAATGTGAGATGTTTCTCTTTTTTATGAATACATCATTTTCGAAACATAAAATCTTTTCTATTAACAGAACACGATAAAAAAAAAGTCAAGTGCTCATACTGAGTCCAAAAGATCATACCCCTAAAGAATAATATAAACGATCTATTGATTTCACAACTTGAACATGTAACAAGAGATCTTTTGGATCATAGTCTTTAAGAATCTAAAGTAATTTACAATGGAAGTAAACAACTAGCAAACCAAACTATTACAATTAATAACCTTAGTAAATAAATAAATACACACGGTACGATTGGTTAATTAAACAAAAAAGGTACTAAAAATCTAACATTCAAAAGTCAAAATCAATTTGAATTTCTACTAATTGACAAAAAAAAAATTCAAATTGATAATTCACACGCGTAATGATTATGGGAAAGAAATATAGACTATAGATTATAATTAATCATCCCTTTTGCTTCCATGTTTTGCTCCTTCTTGTCTCCTCTTTTCTAAATTTTGCAACATTTTTGATGTTTTTTTTTTCTTCAAATGGAGGCCTTCAAAAACTAATTTAAGTCAAATTTCTTGTCCTAATGCTCCAAATATCTGGGAATTTTCATGAGTAATTTTAATTAATTCTCATCCCATGAATTAATTAAACCATTAATGTTTCCCACTATTGTTTTCTCCTTTCTTCACTTGACATATATTCTTATAATCCAAGAATAATGTAGTACACTAATGTGATTGGCAACGCTATCAACATCCCGAAAATAACCCTGAAACGTCGAAAAAAAAATAGTAAATTATTGCACGATTATATATGTTGTAGTGTAATTTAACTGGTTATAACTTATAACAGATCGAGAAATAATTTTACTTACGCAGTACTAAGAATAGCTGGATGAACATTGTACTCCTTAGCAAACACAAATGGGACAATCCCTTGTGGCAATGCAGCCTAAAATTCAATATATCAAATTATTAAAAAAATAAAATAAAATTGAACCAGCAATTTTAATGCAACATTTAATAAAGTAGATTACAAATTTGTCATTTCATGGCCACCAAAAACTATATATTAAAAAAAAAATGGCTATATGGATAATTTATTTACCTGTACAATGGCTACATGAAGAAGAGTACCACGAAGGCCAACAGCAATTGAAGCAGCAGCCATAACTGCTGGGCCAGTTAGAAACCTTACAGCCATTGCAAATGTAGCCACTGTGTTACCACATGCAATGATTTTTGGTTGAAGAGCCATAAACAAACCTACACATAAATTCATCGTGACTCGTGAGTTTAACTGAACTCGTTGCTTTCGACTTTAATTATATATACAAATGAAACAACCTAAGTTCAAATTGTGTGTTTTTTCAATCCACAAACTAATTAAGATTCTAAATCCGCCTCTAATGTATTTAGATAGCTATTGAAACTTCTTACATTAAATTTCAACTACTAGTAACCAAACCAATGATTAAGTCAAGTAAGGACCCCACGAAGACTATGATTTTGATAATATAACCACCCTATTAATACTACCATTGGATTTGGATGGTCAAAATTGTAAAACTTAACGTACTAGAAACGGTTTAACATATGAAAGAGAAAGCAAGGTACAATATATAGTTGAAAAATATAAATGCTTTAAATGTTTGATAATGCTAGCATCAAGAACACGTATTACATAACTATAGTTCTGTTTACAAATTTGATAAAATTTTTGATGATAAGAATAATTTATTCATAACTCGATACGATTTACTTACCCAAGCTAAACATAGCCATTCCAAGGCCAGCATCAGAGAGAATGGAGATTGACTTCTCTATAATTTTGGGCATATGCACGTGCCATCTAAAAAAAAAAAAAAAAACAAACAAAACAACCAATTAATTGATGGACAAATTTTAAATTTTTTTCCACTAATCAACTAAAAATGTTTGAGAAAGTTAAGAAAGTAATTAGTTTTTTTAAATCTATAATTAGCTTACCTAAATGAGATTAGAGACCAAATCAGACCAATGAGGCTCGAATACGTGTTTGGGTTACGAATAAGCTTACGCCAAACCATGATTAAGATCAAACGAGTCATAACACTAGCCGGAGGCATCTGTTTTCCCATACCAGCATCTTGTCCTCCGGCGAGTTTAGGGTGTAGCTCCGATGTGGAGCTAGACCCCAGTTTAGTCAGTCCAGTGGGCCCCTCTTTTTCGCCTTTTTCTTCATCGCCATCTTTTCCACCACCATTGGCACCTCCAAAAGTGAAATCCTCACCACCAAATTCTCCTGTTTGCGGAATGGCTTCAAATATAAAATTATTTAAGCATATATTAAAATAATATTAAGACACCCCGTCTAGCGGATTTACTTTTTTTTTTTAAATAATAAATATTTAAATAGTTTATATTTCGAGTTAATTAGTAAACAAAATAAAGAAAATTATACCTTTACTATCTCCATTTTGAGTATGATCTGAAACCAACATCCGAATTTCTTTGGCTCCATCGGATCGACCCGATTGTTCGTTGGCACTGAAATCATTGCCACCGAACACGTGGAGGCCAGTGGCCTCCGACACCGGAGAATTACTAGAGCTCCATACAAACATATGAAGTTCCTTAGCATCATGATTATTGGCTTTAGCATTTGGCTGTTGTTGCTGTTGCTGTTGCTGTTGCTGCTGCTGTAGTTGTACTTCCTGCTTCTGTGATTGTACATTTGGTTGCTGAGGTTTTGTGCTTTTAGGCACTGCGGAAGAAATTTCGGGGTTCGGGGCAGGATAAGATCCCGGCGCAGGCTGCTGCGCCGGAAAATACCCGAACCTCGGAGAGCTCTGAACTAGACCTCCAGGAGCACAGTTTTCTTCGAAATTAGACGGTCTCGGGGTCGGACCCCGAGACGACTGTACAGAGTACATATCTGCAGGACCAAAATTGGATAATCT
>JAJOOR010007938.1:0-33094 GCA_036250505.1 Solanum acaule
GTAGAGAGTCCAGCCAAGAAAGTATTCCTCATGTACACTGGAACCCATTTTGTTCGATTTTCAAACAATGACCGAATCAAGTCATCATCCCTCAGTTTAAATGAATCGACCATTTTCCACCATCTTTTTTCAAATTCTTCTTCTTTAAGTGGAAACCACATGCATTTCTTCAACTTATTTACAAAATCTTCAGGCTTAGTTATCTTATTACCAAGATTTTGAGAAACTTTTCCCATTACATTCCACAAACAAAAGCAATGCTGTGCCTTAGGGAAGACCTCCTCTACTGCTTCTTTCAGGGAAATGTCATCATCAGTAATAACGACTCTAGGACTTTGGCCACCTACAGCTCTAAGCCAAGTGCGCATTAACCAAGAAAATGTTGTTGATGATTCGTCCCCAACCAAGGCACATCCAAGCAACAAAAATTGGAAATGATGATTGACCCCTATGATGGGTAAAAATGGGACTTTATACTTGTTTCTGATGTAATATGTGTCCAAATAAATTACATCACAAAAATGGACATAATCATTTCTACCTTTTGCATCAATCCAGAACACATTTCTCATAGAGTCTATAGCATAGTAAGAATTAGGTCTCTCAGCTTGCATAAGTGCTAAAGTATCAAGCAGCAGTTCCAAATCCCCCTCATCCAACGCGAGCTGCAGTCCTTTTTTCTGGTAAACAACATCGGCTGATTTCTTGCTCCTACCCTTGACAGAGTAATAAAAGTCATCCTGGCAAATTTCATGATTATGCTCCTTCATGAAACTATGTATATACCATTTTCCATCTTGCTTTCTCTTCATATGAATACTGGCCTTGCAATCAGTCTTGGGACATGATCGAGAACTACCGGACTCACGCTTGGTCCCAAATCTAGAACAAGCAATCTTCACATCAATAAATTTCCCTGACTTCTTTGACCTACGACTAGCCTTTATTGTGATGCCAAATCCCACTGACCTTGCATATTCCCTGTAGTAAGAATATGCAGCCTCCTTTGTATCAAATTCTATACCCTTTTCTATTCCCTTATCTATAATATCAACATCAACAATATCCATACCTATCCCATTGCCACTTCTATCAGCATTCTCTTCCCCGACATGACTTTGAATTGAATCATCAATAGCATTTGTATCCACATACACATCTAACTTTTTCGAAGGCAATTGAAGATCAATTTCCATAACTTAAACCCTACCGATGCACATTTTATGAATTACTTCAACAAACAACTAAGGATTTTGCCCTCAGTAGTAATCTTCTAATCTAGTTCAGTTTCATAACTTAAATGTCTGAAAAAGTTAAGGAAAGATCAATAACAAGAAATATTAGTACAAAAATCAACAGAGCTAAATAAACCACAGCAAATCCAATTAAAAATTGTAAAAAAATAATTCAGTTTCTAATTATGTGTTATTAGATAGAAATAGTACCTGGGATTTTGCCAAATTAGGGATGCAAACTGAAATTGAAGTTCATATGAACCCTAAGGCCAGCAATGGAAGGAGAAGACACAGTACCGCACTTCTTCTTTTTTTATCTTTTCTGTTCAATTCAAAAAAAAAAAAAGTTCATAAAATTTAAAAATATTATAGTAGTATATTTTACCTACATAGATTCCAAAGTGTTATTTATTCTTTGTTATAAATTCTCTGTAGCAACTTAAAATCAGACAAATAAATTAAAATAAATAAAGTACTTTCCTTAGTTCATATTTAAGTTAATTGTTGGGGTATGACATACATACTCCTCAAAAAAATATTCATACTTTACACTATTACTTTTTGATTATTTTCAATTATTCTCAAGAAATTATAAAATAGTTAAGAACTTCATTAAATGTAAGATAAATATGGAAAAAGTCTCAACATTTTCCTTGAATTTTTGATAATTTATTTATTTTAAACTAGGAAAAAACTATCAATAATTCACTCAAATTGAATAGAGAGAGTAATAAGTAACATGCATATTTTATGGTAATATGTATGTATAATTTCAATGGACTTAAAGAAATGATTGGAGAATGAGAAGTTAATTTGAGTTAAGGATAAAATAGAAAAATAAGTTTATTTTACTCTTTATATGTTAAATGAACAAATAAAAGTGAACTTTATTTTTAACATAGTGAAAATGTATAAGTGAATTGAGGGAGTAATAATCAAACTTAGATTTTAATAGCATAACTAATAAGAACAATATAATAAAATAAAGTTATTAATAACTAAATTTTTGAAAAGAGTACCAAAACAATAAAATTAAGTAAAATAGAATAGAGAAGTACATTTGTTTATGATAGTCAAGTAAATTACTCGAATATTCATTCGATTTCATTTTAATTGTTTAATATTAAAAATAAATTTTTTTTATTTGTTCATTTTAACAGATTTGAAAAAATTAATTATTTTATCTAATTTCATCCTTATCATTAAATAAGTAAAAATTTCATAAGATGTCATATATGAACATATGATTATTTAGCGAATACTCAATTTTAAAAAAAATATTTTTTGCACATTTATCCATTTTTATTAGTATTAAAGGTTAGTATCTTTTACTTGCCCATTCTAAGAATAGGAGTATTATTTTATATATTTATTTAATAAAAATATTATAAAAAATATAAATTTCTCTTGATTTATTAGATAGATAAGTAATACTCCCTCCGTCCAACAATAGTTGTCCACTATTGACTTGGCGTACCCCTTAAAAAATTATAAATAGAAGGGTAATTTTATTATATTACCATTTATATAATAAATACAATGTCTTGAAAAATGTAATAGGGAATGACTATAATTAATGATAAGGATAAATTAGGAACTAAGTGTAAAATTATCCATGAATTTCATAAAGTAGACAAGTATTGTTGGACGGAGAGAGTAAAAAAGATGTATTTTTAGTATAACAATAAAGTAAAATAGAAAGGAGGGAATAGGTGAAAGTAACACAACTTAAGATATCATAATTTCTAAAATTTCTTATCATTTAAAAAAAATTTACAAAAATCCCCTCTCATTTACATTCCTATTCCTTATCGGATACATACATGATACCTCCCCTCTCGATTACATCCATTCCCTCCCAGATACATTCCTATCCTCTCTCGGGTACATCCCTCCCATTAAGTAATGTATCATTTGCTATGTATCGAAGAACAAAATAATATATCCGAGAGCAATGAAAAAATTGAAATTTTTATAATTGGAAAAACTTTCGGAATAAGATGTAATTTACTTTATACTAAATACTAAATAATACATAATCATATTTACCTGAATGACTTTCTTATTATTTTTTATAATAGTAGTACTAAACATCCTGGTTACTGAATTAATACAAATCATGTGCCCTTTCCAATTATTTGTAACTTCAAGTGGAACAGTAAGTAACCAATTGTTTACATATTCTAGTCTCGTTTAACATTTTTCTTTTACCACCCATTATTTGGCAAAAACTAAGAGATAAATAACACTATATATTTTTCCTTTTGTTTGGTACGAAAGAAAATATTTTCCACTGAAAATATTTTCTTGAAAAATAAGTGACTTTCTTACTCGTTCTGGTATTTGGTTAGTAAATAGAAAGTATTATTCCAACATCATTTATATATAATCTAGACATACTATGACACTGGACCAGACCCAATACTTCGCAATCCACAGAAGTAGCTTCAATTGAAGGTTGCGTAACAGCCAATAAAGACATTGCTCTACGACTCCTTGAGGTTGGGGAGTGGAACAAGTTTCATCACCACCTTGACCGAGACCTATGGTTTGAATCCAACTTCAACCAAACTTCCAAACCTGACCCCAAGACACCAACACCAAACTTCAACCCTGACTTTCAATCCCAACTCAAGACTCAACTCACAACCTCGAGACTGACCCAAGTCTCAACCCTAACCCAAATTTGGATTGAGAATTGAATAGGCGATTGATCAGGTTGAAAGAGAGTTTTGAAAAATATTTTTTTTCAAATAAGTCTACTTAAAATACATTTTTCTTTCCACTGAAACGCACTCAATATGAAAAGGACAACTTATTTTGTTACAACAAGACACCAAAAAGAAAAAGTAACATATTACAAAAAAATACATATATCAAAAAATACTTTCCATCAAAACAATCTCACCATTGGGTTGGAATAAAACATGCTTCAGAGCAGAAATATTTTTACTTCATCCAGCTTCTGTCCAATTTATACTCAACTGCATCCAGCTGGACTCCAAGAGCCCTATTTATCTTCACCTCAATAATCTCTTTCACCCAGCAATTAATAAAACAGCATTTACAGGTGAAATTAACTTAGAGCTGTCTATACTTATCCTCTCTAAATACCAAAATGAAAAGAAAGATAGAAACACTTATTTATCAACAAATGGGAAGAAAAAAAAGGCACTGCCTACATTTACAACTCATTTGCTTTAACTTGAAGAAAAGTGTACATATCTTCACATCAATCATCTTTACTTGCTGTAACTAATACATCCCACAACAGCCTTTACAGGGTGAAATTAACTTAGAGCTGTATTTACTCTTCCAGCTCTAATATCAAAATGAAGGGAAAGATTAAGGAGTTTGTTTATCAAAGAACAAAAGTAAAAATAATAAAAGCACTGCCTACATTGAAGATCCCCTTTTATTTTACAAACAAATACTACAACATTCTTCCTGTTGGTTGTACTTCCATAAACAGCCTGTAATGGAAGTTGAAAGAAGAACCTCATCATTCAATAGGTTCAACTTGAACACATCTGTAATATCAACTAGCAATGGAAAAACATATACCTAATTAATGACAAAGGTGATCCTCATGGATGTCTAGATGCTTCGTCGTGCAATTGAGAAGATCTTACATTGGGTTCGTCCTGTAAACATTAAGAAAAGCCATATGAGTCCAGCAGAATTTAGTGGTACTGCACTTAGCTAGACTAATTTTCCCATGTGGAACTGGAGTTCCTGCTTGCAACATTGCTAAACTATTTTTTAGCAATATGAACTACCATTGCTTATTTTGCATGTTTTGTACAGCAACTGCAGTTGGCCATTTTTATTACTTTAACGTTCACCTAGGCTTCCCCCCAATTGAGCAAGGAAAGAAAGCAAGTTAGTATATGCGAAATTCAGTAATGTTTTGGCTTGTCAAATATCCCAGTTTCTGCATAACACAGGATTAAAAAAAACACTTCAAAAGCGGCACATGAATGTGTTCCAAGGCAAAGAACTGAATTCCATAACCTGACTAAAAGCTCATACAAACAATTCCTAGTCAGATTAACACAGAATACAAAAGGCTCCCTTATCCTTTTAGATGGTTAGATGTAACCTTGCTATTCTCCTGTAACACATACTAAGAAAGCACCTCAATCTATAAACTCTGCATCGTGTCTCTGGGCCAAAAGTTTATGAAGCTCCATGGTTTAACCTTATATCAAGCAATTGTTGTCAAAACTACAGGCATCATTAACAACCAAGATTTGGGAACACTTCTTATTTATCAAAAATGGCTCATACACCCCTTTTGACAAAAAAATAAAATAAAAATGGCTCATACAAATTTAACAAAATAACTGCAACAGAAACCACTTTTTATGACCTCTTAATCATATATTCAGGAATCTTAGTCATGGTCTCCAACTCTCCGTATCAACATCTACCCTCCATCATAGACAACAACTGAGATTATTAAATATGTGAAAATCCATGTCTCCTGCAGATCCTGGTTCCTTTCTGTTCACAGTTCTTAACACTAGTGTTGCAGTGAAGAATTATAGCCTCCTTTTTGTACCCTGTTCTTTCTTGATGTTAATTACGATGATGTTGAATCGTTTGTCCATCAATTTTGTTATAGTATGGACTGTCATAGACCGTCTTTATTACTTTCTGTTCCCTGGCTTTCCTTTATGTTAGTACACTGACATTGTATGTCCAATTTTGTTTCAGCAATCTGCATGGTCTTATGGCTAAATTCCACTTTGATGATATAGAAGGAATTAAAGTCTTAATAAAGAATAACCTAAATACATGGTCAACATCCTGCAAAGTATTCAAACTATGATGACCAGAGAACTTAGTAGACGTTTCTCAAAAAGAGGTTCAATATCATAATACCAGATCAACTTCAAGAATATTTTCCATCATAAAACCTAGTTGATAACCAAAAATAAAGCTCACACACTAACTTCATGAACCTATTCTAACAAGACCAAGACGAAGCCCATGTACCCATATTAACTTGGAAAATGCAACAAATTTGCAAGCTACCATCTCTGAACTTGTACAAGGATTTGTCACCAACCTAGTCTCTTACTGGCATCCATGTGGCACTATAACTAAACTACCCTCCTTATTAGAGGCTAAGCTCAGCCTCACAAAAGGTAGCTTGACTCAAGCAAGCTCAATGCTTAGGCAAAGTATGGGTCAAGTCCGGCGGGATTGTGGGAAGTGCAAGTTTTTTTTTGATGAAAAGGAAAACCCGCAACCGCTACCCTTCAAGTGCGCATAGGGTAAAACCCCCGCTCCTATGCAATAGCTCGCAAACCGCATAGGAGAGGTAACCCGCACTAGGCAAGCCCGATGCGACGAGCTCGACCCAAAAGGCAAACCCCTTGCTTTCGCTGGCAAGGAGTTTCGAACTTGAGACCTCCAACATGGAAGTCCCAAGCCCAAACCACTGGGCCACCCCGAAGGGTTGTGGGAAGTGTAAGTTCAGTGGTTGTGGTATTTGACTAGGCCAAACAACATTGGGGACACAAAGGCAAGACAAGTGCGAACCTTGGGAACTGAGGAAGATATCCCTTTTATTGATTACGCAATTATATACGCACTTACAAGGTTTACTAGAAAAACTACACAAAAACGGAAGACCAGGACACTAGAAGGGAGGTTTTGGTGTGTAGTTGCTTTGGTTTGTGTCGCTAGCTGCTCGTGGCTATTATGGAGGGGTCTCCTCCTTTCTATCGGCTTCCTGGGAGAATTAAAGAAGTCTCAAAGTCGGTGGGGAAAGCTCCCTAAGTCGGTACCCACTTAGGCACCCCCCAACGCCCAAAACTACATCTCCCTAGGCGCTTCTAGAATGTTCCGCAAACCTCCCTTGTGTTGTATTTTGTCCTCCAGCCCTCTTAGCCGACTTAAACTTCCTCCTAGGCCTCTCTGAGTCACCATGATGCATTAGTTATATCTTGACTCCGTGAAAATCCATCCCTCACTAGAATTCTCTTGCATGTGCTAGATTCTTTCAAGAACTCCTTTGAGCTCCTATTGTCTCTAGCATTCTCGGAACTTCTTTAGCCATTCTTCCATTTGCATCCATGTGATCTCATGATACTCCTAGGCCTTTTAAAATACCAAGATCCTCGAGCTTAAGTGCTACGCAAAAATGTGCATGTCTCTTCATGCTCAAATCTCCGACCTTGACATAGGTCTTGCCATCCTTGCAAGTCATGCCCCCTCCTCCGGCCATTGCATTACCGATGGACATCTTGCCTCACGTATATTCCTTGCCCTTGTCTAACACTATGCCATGTTGATGTTGTGAGCTTGCTTGTGCACCATGCTTCTTCATGTGCTTCATCATACCGTCTTCACGTGATGTACTTCATGTGGCTCCCTTACTTTGTGCATGATATTCCTTGGTGATGTTACGTCGCTTAGCCATATTATTTGTCATTTCATGGCATGTGTGATATTTGACTGTTAACGCAAGCATGAAACTCCCCCCATCTAATATTGTGTCGTCTCAGGAACAAGTTCCTCTATTGTCTGTGACCTCCATGGACAAGGGTCCTCACTATACTCATCTTACTTGTTTGGCTCCAAAAGCCTCATTTCTCCAAGTCGTTATATCCATCCTAGACGCAATATATCATCTTTACATGACATTTGTTTTACTTGCTTTGCATGCTTCTCCCTAAGCATCCACATCGCTACAAGTTGTTGTCCCAACTCCCAAGTGCATTGCTCCACCCTTGCTTGCCACATACATTGTTGCTTTGCATGCTTCACCATTGGCATCACCTCAAGCTGCCCCAAGTTCGAACAACTTTTGAACAAATGTGCTCTCTTGTGCAGGTAAAACCTTTCTCTCATTGTGAAGCTCTCTGACTGGTTGACCTTGTACCATCACCCTTGGTCTTGCAATCATCATGGGTCGGTCTTTTACTATCACCCCAAGTTGGACTCTTGCCATCGCCCTTGTCAATTACGACTATGGCCTTGCCTTTATCCTAAGTGTTGTTTGGCCTAATTAAACTCCACAACTGTGTTGCTAACGCTTCCCATCACACTTATATTTTTCCTAGGTGTTGATCTTGATTGAGTCAAGCTACACTTTGTGAGGCTGAACTTAGCATCTACCAAGAAGGGTAGTCGGGCTAAGTGTTGTATCGATGTTAATAATGACTAGGTCGATCATAGATTGCTACCACAATGGTAATTTTTCAAGTAACTCATTCGTTTTTTGGATAACCGAAAAATTTCCAAGGGCCAACTGGTGCACAGTTTGAAACACTATTGATAATCAGCCTGACCATCAAACCTTCTCCACTTAAATATTAGGCTTTTATCTGCAACCTCCAAACTCATGAAATACGCCTAATTCACAAATCTTATTGCGATCTTATCACTAAACCAACTTTTTAGTAGAACTCAACTATAGAGAACAGTAACCACAAATATATGTTCACAATCAATGTTGTCCAACTTTTTTCCTTTTTTCGTTTTTGTAAATACTGTCACACTTGTTTTAATCCTTCCCAAAATTTTGACTAATTTGGTAAGACAGAATCATTCCATGCCTTCACCTAGTAGGCTAGTATTGCATTTGAAAACTATACTATTTCCAGAAGTAATCATATAGTCCACTTCTTTTTTGTCCTTGTAAAATCCCAAACTCATAAAAACATTTCATCTTCACTGACGGATCAATCTCTATTTCTAAAATACTAGATTATCTAATATTTACCCTTAAGCCCCATGCCAGATTAAGTTAGTATAGCAAGATGGGGATGGAACGAATTATCAACATAAACTACATAATGAAATGTAGAAAATAATTTGAATGCAGCAATAATTTTCACAATGTACACATCTCCAGTAATGAGTTGACCCCAAAAAAATAATAATTCTATTGACGTAGTATGTAGCATACTAACCCGAATGCCATATGAGAAACTTGGAGTGCGGAAAAAGTCCATTTGGCCCTGCAACAATAAAGATGAAATTGTAACAAAATTTTTGGTTGATTTGCCTCAAAAACTTCTAACACTAAGAGACCACATACCAGCCCATGCATTGTCGGCTGAGCACCATAATAGCCATCATGTGTAGGAGCTATAGAGTTCAACTGTCCCTACATTCCCAAGGCAAGAGAAAACACAACTGTTATTTTAATAGTCCATATCATTTTTTTCAGCCTTAAAACTGTGAACTGCTATTACATACAAGGCCCTGAATAGTCTGTTGGTTTGCATAGTAGTTATCACGAGTTGGTGCCATCAAGTTTAACTGTACCTGCAAAAGACCAAAAATTTAAAACACCAATATACATTTAAGTAAAGGAAAAAAGTCAAGATACTTGCAGATCATACCATTCCTTGAACACTTTGTTGCGGGCCAAAATAACCATCAAGAGTCACAGGCCTGGAGTTCAATTTGTCCTGCAGAAAATGATAAAAATGAAGTAAATAAGAAACTGGAGGTGACCAAAAAACTAAAAAGTTAAGCTTCAAGAACAGCCATACACATAGCATTCAAAACAACCTCCTCCCACTTTCACCAATAAGAAAAACCTCTTCATTTTAATTTGACCAGTAAGAACACAGTAATGTAAATCAAACGGCAATAAATAAAAGTTCCTAAGGTATCAGAGCAAACCATTTGTTGCAAGCTGTCTGCTGCCCCAATAGCCATAACATCTGGCTCCAAGTTCACCTGCAACCAGGAGATCTTCATGAGATAACATAGAAAACAAAAGAAGCAGTCCCATGATTGCTCTTCAAAACATACCTTCCGTTTCTTAGTGAAGTTGTTTTTCTTCTTGTTTGTCTTGCTCATACTCCTACTTTGGTTATCATCTTCAATACAGAGAAGACCAGAGGCTGATGATGTGCCAGCTTCTAACATGTTCTTGTTTGAGTTATTAAAAGTTACACAACTCCCAAACGCGTCATCAAGTGCACGAAGAGCAAAACTATAGCTCTCTTGAGATAACGACCCTTCTTCACTCAATTTCATAGCCCGATGACATAGCTCATTATATCTCTGGAACCTTGACTGCACATCTTCAGATTCATCTGTCATAGAGTACTTGCTCTTCGCATCTTTTGTCCATCGCTTCAAAATATATTGTGGTGGGATAGAGGAAACAGCACATATTTGGAGAACTATCAATGCATGTCTACAAAGGTAGCCTTTAAATTCAAACAAATGACACATACAAGATATTTCTGACTTCATTTCATCCAATGTAACAATGAACTCTTGAGTCTTCTCAAAATCTTGAACTCTATATGTTAAGACTATCTCATCTTGCTTCTCTCTTTTAGGACCACAAGCAGTTGCACCCACAACCTCAGACTGGAATTTCTTAAATACAGCATGTGTATAAAGCCCTGCCAAGTGCTTCTCAAATGGTGATGGGGATCTCAAAGCAGGTTGTTTGTTCCATGTATCAGAATCTGCCTTTGCCTCCTCCTCGTACCTATCTTGTAATATTGATTCATATTGCTTTACAAACTCCTGGACGGTGGTTTTCTTATGTACATATTTGTCAAAGAAAGAGTTCACACTCTCTGATCGTTGAACCGTTGACATTCCCGCTAAAACTACATCCCTTATTAATGTAGGGGCCCATTTCAACCGATCTTCATACAGTGAATGAATCAATTCAACTTCTCTGAGATCAAATTTATCAACTAGTTTTCTCCACCTCTTTTCAAACTCCTCATCTGTCCATGACCTGTTAATACATTTCTCGAACTTAGGCATAAACTTTTCATTCTGTTTGATGACATGATTCAGTGTTTCAGACACCTTTCCCAGGATATGCCACAAACAGAAATAATGGAGGGATAATGGCAAAGCCTCTGAAATGACTGACTTCAATACCACGCCATGATCAGTGATCACTGTCTTGGGAGCTTGACCGCCCATTGCCTTCAACCATGTCCGCATTACCCAAGAAAATGTTGACGCACTCTCATCAGAGACCAAAGCACATCCAAGTAGCATAAACTGAAAATGCTGATTGACCCCAACAAAAAAAGCCAGGGGCATTTTATATTTGTTTCTGACATAGGTAGTATCAAAAGAGACAACATCGCTGAAATTTGCATAGTCATGCCTGGCTTTGGCATCAACCCAGAACAAGTTCTTTACACGTTGATCTTCACTCACATCAACAGCATAAAAGAAGTTGGAATTAAGATTTTGCATCTGAATGAAGAACTCTAATAGAACACTTACGTCTCCCCCTTCCATTGCTGAATTTCGACCTTTGTCAAATAGAACTTTTGTGTCACTTTTCAGACCAACAACATTTTTGTATTCAGCAAATTGTCTTGCCATTGCAGCATACATCCTTCTTGTTTGTTCACTGACAGCTTGGGCAGGTAGAAGTTCATGATTATGTTCTTTCTCGAATCTATGAATTATCCATTTCCCATCGGGCCTTCTTTTCACATGCATACTTGCTTTGCAATCTGTCTTTGCACATGCTCGCCGACCAGTAGCATTTTCTGGATCCTGCTTGTTTCCTTGCCTACTACGTGGCCGATTTGCAGACTTCTCATATTCCCGTTTAGTTCCATATCTAGAACATGCAAATTTTGCATCAATGAATTCCCTTGATGTCTTTGAGCGACGGCTGTTTTGTATGGCTGTATTGAATCCCATTGACCGAGCATACTCTTGATAAAAGGCATAAGCCTCACCATGTGACTCAAATTCCATGCCAGCCAGCGGTTCAAGGTTCACATCCTCCTTAAACTCTATCATAGTTCCTATGGGAGTGTTTATATCCCCTCCATCTTCTGCATGCATCTTCTCTTCAATAACCAACATCCCATGCATTCCATCATCACTATGTATTTTTTCTTCATTGTCAAGCATATTTATAATTCCATTTTGTTCCTCTTCTTCTTCTTCCTTATCATGGTCTTGAGAAGGCAGACGAAGATCTATATCCATGCTGCTAAACAATTGAAAGCCTATTGATTTCTCTTTTACTGATACCTGAACGTCAAGAAAAATTAGAGGAGAACTTGTCCAGTAAGGGGGCTAGGGAAACAGAGAATTAATTATTGTCCAATAAGCACAGAAAATACAAGAAGCAGCCCAAAATATCTCTTCCTGCATTCCACCACTCTTCTAAGTCTAACCACAGTCCAAGAATTGTCAACGGCTAACTCGTGATTCCATTAAAACTTTTGGGTTTTACTAAGTGGCCTAAATATCAGAAAACTTTGAGTTCAAGATCATCCATTTATCACGCAGACAAGTGACAACAGCTCTACATTATGATGACCTTCAACTAGCTTTCCATATATCAGGTTTCATCATGTCCTACAGGTACTTCACGAGAAGACATAACTGCTCAGAATTATCAGACAGCAGACATAGAAAGTGATCCTATCACATTTTTAGAGGTAAATGAAAATCCATAACACAAAGGATCTGCATCAAGCTCTGTCTACCTGAAAATGAAGAACCCTGACCACCTCCGATCCATCAGGGATATGAATCAGTTGAATGTAAAATGCCTCCTCCAAGTTTAGACAGAAATACAAGGGTATATAATGGTATACTCCAGCTGCAGGTGAGAGCGACTGAAATTGCAGCTTCCAGTCTATATATCAGAAGTGCTTACTTGAAATCTAACCACATTCAACCTGCAGATTTTATAAAATAAGTTCTTCCCCATCTCTGTGATGGCCGATAGGGGAATTAGCCCTCCCCCCTCCCCTCTCATGCAGACCTCTATACGGCACTTGACTGACTATATATACTCCCCCTCCCACCATTTCATTTTATGTCGGTGTTTGACTCAATACAGATTTTAAGAAAGAAAGGAAAACTTTTGAAATTTGTGGTCATAAAAATGTCGGGAAATAATAAAAACATGTCATTAACGACAAATGGAAAGTTCAAAGTTAAATTATCTCCAAACATTCTTTTTAAAATAGATTAATAAGGAAAGTGGATCACGTAAAATGAAATGGAGAGGTCGTTCAAAGTAAAAAAGCACTTGAGCGCCAGTCTCCCATGGTCCTTTCCAGCTTCATTAACCGCTTGACCATACACGTGGAGCTAGTCATATGACCATTAATTTGAATGAACAAAGGCAAAGCACAACCTTGAATTGATCTCAACCCAAAATCCACAACTTTTTGCCACCAAAAACAAAAGAAAATGGATAAACAGATGTATAAACAAATCAGTATAGAAGTAATGCGATCATTAATACCATGGTACATATTGAACAAACTTCTTGTTACATTGCCTCTAGCAGAAATTTTCTTAACCAAATAAACAAAAAGGTCAAAGTATAATACCATAGCCCAATTAAAATTCAAGAATTTTTCATTCCAATGAGTCTTTGGGTATTGGAAGGCCGAATTTGCACATATGAATCAAAGTGATATGGTGCTAAAGCTAATAAGGGAACTTCTATGCAACAGAGGAAGAGAAAGGTCTCCCAAATGAATATAACCAAATCCTCACGCATTTATCCTATAGTGGTAATTCTCATCTGAGTACTTATATGTTAGCAGAATCTGAAGCATTAATTTGGTGTACAACGAAGGAACTGTTTTAATTTGCCAACTACTTCATCAAGTTCCAACGGGGAATAGCAACGACCCATAATAGTCTCAAAGGTGGGGTATGGGGAAGGTAGAGTGTACGCAAACCGTACCACTATCTCATCGAGTATACAAAAGTAAAGAGGATATAAGAAATAATAAGAAAAACATAACATAACATACCAAAGAGGGGCAACAACCATAACCAACTAATGTGATAACTGAAGTGCAGTAAATAGCAAGGATTAACAAAAGTTGTAAGATAGGCCAACTACAAGACAAATGCTACCTACTACTACCGGTAAAAAAATAAAAATCAGGAAACAGATACAATGCACCAATCTATCCTACTAGGAAATACGACAATGCTCGATCAACTACAAACTTTCTACCCTAATCCGCAACCTGTATAACTTCCTATCTAAGATCATGTCCTCGAAAAATTGGAGCTACGTCATCACTTGTCTAATCACCTCTCCCCAATACTTCTTCTTCCTACCTCTACCTCTCCTAAAAACCCACAATCTTTCACACCTCCTCACTGGCGCCTCTGCGCACCTCCTCTTCTCTAGATTACTCAAACAATGGCTCTAGCTTCATAATATGTTTTTTGTTTTTTTCTGTTCCTTATTTTAGTTGAGTGCAACAAACTTAAATGACTCTGATCCAAAATATACAGGCTTTACAACTACATCAATTTTGACATATGGTGATAAATAAAATCGCCTTTGTTTGTCCACAATGAACATAAATCGAGGCAAAATCTACCTCTAGACAAAACTCTTGTATATAATATAAAAAACAATAAATTACATCCGTCATAGCTTCACAACACAAATGGTAGCTCCAAAAACAAACAATTTGAATATCTTAATTCAAACAGAAAAGCCATGATCATACAATTAGTTACAGTTCATGATTCTATGATGGATGAGGGAGGGGGGGTGAGGGTGAAGGTTTTGGGGGTTTGGGGAAGAAGGATGAAGAAAATAATTTGGAAGAAGAGAGAGTGGAGGTTAGAGATTATACCTGTATGTATCTTAGTTTCACGCACGCACATACACACACTCGATCTGCGATTCTGCAACTGAGAATTCACGCGATGTCCAATGGCGAGTGGACTCTTTTTGTTTCTCCTGATTTAGGGTTTCCCCTTCTTCTTACCAACGCCACTGCAGCGCGTGATTTTTATTTTCTTTTCCTACATTTTTAATCACCCAACACATAATAAAAACTGTCTAAATAAATTGTTAGACTCTGTTTAATTTTTTATGCAGGATGTTGTCCTTATCTCGTGTCGTGAGATGTTTGGTTAAGTCTTATAATGAGTGAAATTTTTATTTTATGTTGTTGAGACATGCGTTTAAGAAGGAAATTTGCAATTGAAGTGAGCCGAGGAGCTAAGTGATATGTTGCTATTAATTGAGTGACACCATCTAGTTTTGTGTTAATAAAAAGATATTTCTATTTTAATTTGGTGCGAAATTAAGAAGAATGAAAAAAAAATTATGATCTTAAATTAAAAATATAATAAATGTATTAAAATGTGTTTTTATCTTGTAATTTTAAACATATTATTTGGAAAGTAAAATAAAAATAAAAAAGGAAAGAGAAAGAAAAAGAGGCATTTAAAAAAAAAAAGTATGATAGATAAATTGAAACATTAAAAGTACCATTATATTTTGATATTTGAGCGAATAAATTTTATAATATTTTTTTTTGACAATCATTTTTTTCTATTACGTACATGGAAAATATTACGAAATCAAAGATGAATGCAACAAATTCATGCCCTTTTTAAGAAACAACAATCAAAAAATGAAGGCTTAAGTCATCCACGATCACTAAAGTTGTCTGCATAATTTATTTGGACACCTCAACCTAACGTTATACCTATTGAACACCTCTACAAACTCGAATTTGAACCATTTGAATATTTTTTTGACAATCAGCTAAAAATATAAAATGTGTGTAGCCCACTCGCGATGACGTGATAAATTGACGAATTAATGATATACATGTGGCATTTTGAGTTAAAATAATAATTAAAAATTTATAAAGAAAAAAAAAAGGAAAAGGGCATGTCCGGCTGTCCACCTGCCGTCGACCTTGCAACCTTTTCTATTCAAAGTGCTTTTCATCCATCCACTGTCTCTTAATTCAACTAAAAATAAATCCAAATATGTTAATTAAAGAAAAAAAATGAAATAGTAAACTGCATATTCTTCTTTAATTTCTTTATTATTTTTTCCTTTTCTCGTCTCAGATTCAGAAGAAAATTAAAGGAAATTCAACCATTAATGAACTGTTTGTGAAGAGATTTCCCAGCTTTAAATTGAACCCTTCTTTAATTTCTTCATTTCTATCCCTTTTTAGCTTTTCTCTTCCATAGTTAATTCTGAATTTGGGCTTTTTTCAGAAGAAATTACTCATTTTTTAAAAAGAAATTTTAAAATTGTTTGATTTGTAGCTAAACCCATCTTCATTTTATTCCTTTCTATCTTGTTTATGTTTTGGGTGGTGAAGAAGATTTTTTTAATTTTTGTAAAGGATAGTAGTGCTTTCCAGATGAATATGATAGTGGTGAGGGAGAATGTGAAGTGGTTGAATATAAGAAGGAAAGAGAAGGGTGGATAGTGGTGGTAATAACGGCGGCGGGAGCAGTGGAAATGGTTGTGGTGGTGCCGACAAACGCGGTGGAAATGGGTTATGGTGAAAGAAGAAAGAAAAAGAAAGAGATAAAAAAAAATATAGCTAAAACTTGTTGGTCACATGCTGAGTATTTGTGAAATGCACTTTTCATGTCATGTCAGCTAAAAGTGTTTAATAGGTACTTATTTTGAATAACTTAAATGTTCAATAGGTATATTTTTTTATTAAGGTGTTCAAGTGAATTATGCGAACACTTATTGATGACATAAGCCAAAAATGAACAATCTTACTTTATTTTGACTTGGCGGCAAAAACTTTAAGTAAATGTCGTCATCTATCGAATGCAATTTAACTTATGTGTATGCTATCTAATAATGTATGCAATTTAATTTAGGTGTCTGTTATTTACCAACTTGCAAATAACCTTACTTTATTTACACACTAAAATTTATTTCACAAAAATTGAAATAACTTTAAATTGAACTTATTTTGTGATGGTTTAAAAAATTATCTTAATTTTAATAATTTTTTTCTTTTTCTAATACTCAAATTCGTTCAAACTTGAAAAAAAGTAGATTTTAAAAAAATTAGTGGTCGTATAGACCGTTTTATGTATTGGTTAAACAAATTAAAAGGAAAAAAGGAAAAAAATAACAAAAGAAATTAGGCTCAAGCCCAAAAATAAGAAATCAAAACGACATATTTCTAATATGATAAGGGAAAAGCCCTCTTTCCTAAAGAATACCTATCTATATATGTTAGCATCAGCTTCCTCATGAATTCACTCTCCATGTTTACTCTCGACTAAATGCTACTCTACTTCACCTTCTCTTGTGGATTGTACCAGATCCCGACAACGATCTCGTCTTTCTTTTTCTCATAGAATTATCAACTGTAAAATCAATTGTCATGTTTTGTATATACCTAGGTTGCTTATAAACTACATATTAATAGCACTGACTGATAACTCTCTACATGTGGCTTTTGAATCCTTTTGGTTCTGACTCTAGTCGAATCTATAATTTTAAAAAAATAATCTAAAATTGGCATAAATTTTTTTAGCTCTATTAAACCCATCAAAAAATTCAACAAAAGGAAATGATTCCATTAAATGCACCAAAAACTATAATTAAGAAGATTTTTTTTTTATACCAAAAGTAAATAGAAGGTAAATTAAGCTATTTTCGATGATTTAACAACAATATTACCTTCTTCTTTTTTGCTAGAGATCTAAATGGCTTATGTGGACATTTATTAGTCTTACGGGTATTTGTAATTCAAAAATAGATGAAAATGATATTTTTATTATAAAAAAAACAAATGAATGGTAAATATAAGCTACTTTGAATAATTTGAGGATATTCTTTAACTCTTTTCCGTTACAGAAACAACCTATCAGATAAAGAAAAATAAAATAACTAAATGAACTCTAAAATCCTACTAAATGAAACCGACCATACTATTGTGGATTCGGATGTGCATATTTGTCTCCAAGCAATAAGTAATTATGTTTATGTATTTTATTGATTATAGTAAGTGGTTTAGTCATAAACGTAATACTCCCTCACCCTAATTACTTGTCCAATTTTAAATTGACACACTTATTAAGAAATCAATTAATAACATAGTAAGTTTATCATTCACCCCTATTAATTATGAAGTGGATGAAAAGTTCAACATTTTTCAAAGTAATTAGTCATTTAATTGAGGGTATAATAGGTAAAAAAAATTGTCCTTTTTTGATTTGTGGACAAGTAATTAGGGACAACTATAAAAGGAAAAGTGGACAAGTAATTAGAGACAGAGGGAGTATTTTTTTTTTGGGAGGTCTCTTTGTTAAGACTTAATGCCTTAAATAACTTATTAATCGTACGTTGTATAATCTAAATTTTGACTATATTTTCTGTTTTATTCTTTCTTTCTTTTTTTCTTTCTTTTGGGTCGATTTGGCATAATCCAATGTGAATTGAGCAAATAATTTGCTCATAGTCCTTTGTTTTTTGATAAAGGTTGTTGGGACATTCTTCAATTGTTATTATTTAAAATTAGTTCTCTGATTTCAAATCGTCAGATTCCAAATGTCTAGACCCTTTGTACTTCTTGATAAGCTCATCTTGTCCCATGAGACGATATATGGCCTTTTCCAATATAATTATTTGACTTGTCAACACTTCTATCAGGATCGGAATGATTATTTTGCCCGATAAGTCTTTATTTATTCATTAATATTGTTGGGTACTATTAACTTTCCCGTCATTTTTGTAACTGTCACCTTAGTGAATTATACAAATTGTTTTCACTAATTTTATCACTTTTGAAGGAGTAAAACTAATTTTATCCAGTAATGTTGGACACCAAATAATACAATTTTGATTAGGTGAAATCTATTTACATACAACAAACTCTTAGCCATTAAGTAATAGTCTTAATTATAATCTTATCTAACTGAAATTATCATTGTGCAACTGTAAATCTCAAGAAGTATAGACCTATATGAAGATATTTTATAAAGACATTTTCTGAATCATAACCTAATAATTGTAGGATGGTCATTTTTGAGTGCTCACCAACACCATCAAAATATACTTAACCCTTAAACTAGATTAGATTTTAGATCAAATCGTGTAGAAAACATTTGAAGTATGTTATTAAGGAGCTAGGCTTATTTCACATTTCATGTAGTAAAGAGTAATAGGTTATCAACAAAATATAAGTGAGTAATATTTAACATATGATATTTTGGGTTAAAAATTAAAAATAGAGTTTATTGTTAAAGTCTCTTAGCATTCATTCAAATACTCTATGATCAAAACAAATATATAAGGAGGCATAAAGTTTCTCCTTCTCAAAGAAGCGTGATGGTCTTCTAAAAAGCTAATGACGATCACTGTGGGTTGATGAGTCCACAAATTGGACCCATTTAGGGCTATATTTTGATAGAATTAGTGTCTAAATGCATATTTTATCTCAATATCTGATGAAAACCCTTAAGTTTCAGGTATTTGGAGTTTGAGGGAAAGCATGGACACTACTTAGCAAAAAAGGAACAAAGGTAGCTGAAAGAACGAAGAAATGAACATCTGAGAATCGCCGAACCCATTTGGCGAGTCGCCAAAAGGTCTTACCCTCGCCTTTTGTTCCAGTGTGCTGAGCCCTGAAAGAAAGGATCAAATCGGCGGTGAAAAGGAGTAGTCGGCATGTCGCTGAGCAGTTCCGCAAAGCAGTACTATGTCGCCCAATGATCCAAAACACGACGATGCTGAAGGATAGAGCAAAACGGCGATGAAACCTACCAAAGGGCGGATCGCCGAGTTGATCGGCAATCTCGACTAATGACGCCGAATGATCCGCTGCAGCACAAATTTTTGAAAACTATAAATACTTGTTGAGAGTTGTAGCTTAGGATCAAATTTTTAATATATAATTTTTAACATAGATTTTTGAGTTCTAAGTTTGGAGAGGGTTTTGAAGAACTTGAAGATTCAAAGGGTTTCAACTCCAACAATTTGAGTTTGGGTCTCTTGGATTCTTCACTCTTGGCTTGTTTTGAGACTAAAATCTTCATACCTATTTGAATGCAAACTCATTTTGGTATAAAATTCTCTCTTTTTTACATGTCTAGCTAAAACTCCAATTCTTGGGGTGTGATTTTATGAATATGGGTTAGATTAATTGTTGGGTCTTGCTTGTTGATACTTTATTTGTTGTTTAGATGTGATTTCGTTTAGTAGTTGTGTTGGAACTTAATGAAATTGTAGTTGCAAATACGATTTCACCTTTGTGTTTTCAGCTTGCTCAAGAGAGAAGTCGTAAAACTAAAACTACTAAATTGATGGCCAGTGGGAGTGGGTCGACATGAGGTTCAGCTTGAGAGAGTGAACCCTAGTCCTTCTCCCACACACTCAGCTCAAGAGAGTGAGTGGGCTAAGGCGGAAGCTGTTCTTCATGCGACAAGTGGGTGTCCGAGAGGAACCCATTTGATTCGGGGTAAGTTGTTCGAGAGAAAGCTTACCCCCACTATAGTCTAGCCTAGTCACAAATATTCAACGAAATTACTATCAAAAGCATGTACCCAACGATCTAGTCTAACCCGTATTCCTATCACATTCCAAGAATCTCATCTCCTTGATTAGTACTCTTTGCATTTTTGTTGTTTTTACTTTCTTATGACAAACCCCCATTGATAATTAACGCTTGCGTCACCCCTTAGGTTTAACATGTTTATATTCGATAATATTTTTAGCTATGACTAATTAGAACTTGATTTTATTTTTCTATTAATTCTCAAGCCCACTCCCTTGGGACTCGACCCCAACCCTTGGCTGGGTTACTATACTGTTGTACGATCGTAGACACTTGCATTGGAAGTTGTGTCTTGATTACGCACCTCATGGGTCTTTATAACAGTCTTCTTCTTCATATCTTCCAACACCATTGTTGATCAGAATTTGAACTATCTTTTGCTCACACTTTGTTTTCTCTCCAAATTTCTTCTACTGAAAAGATAATGATTACTCTTGTTTTTCAGGATTATCTAAATTAGTCAAAAAAAATTCTTCAGTTATCAAATATACACTAATGACCCACTAATAAGAATAATACCAACACAATTCATGACAAAAAAATGATTTTTTTTTTATGAATTCCCCCCCCCCCCTATAATTACATCATAATCCTTGCAAATTCCTTGAATGCATAACACTATTATAAATGTATATTACACTTAAATTAATCAAGTAACAAACCAACCCTCCCTTTCATACAAAAATAATTTAAAAAATACACCATAATCATTGTAAAATTTCTGAACTCTAAAATCCAATAAAATCGAGGATCACAATAAAAAATAGATTGGAAAACAGAGAGATATGAGAATATTAAGTTATAAAACTTGCAAAGTTAGATTGAAAAATAAATTCAGAAATTTTCAATTGAAAAAATATTATGGGATCAAATGTGAAAATTAAAGTAGAAAATTACGGAATTTGGTTGAACAAAAGTAAAATGAAATGTTTAAGAGAGTTTTACAGTTTTAATATGTAATTTTTACATGCACCACTAAATAGTTAAAAAAATAATTAAAATATTGTGTTCTAACGGACTTAAAAATTCAGTTGATAAAGTGGGGAGTAGGAGAGTTTAGATTGTAAATGAGTAAAGTATAGAGGTCTCTTAGGTTATTCAACCTATTGATATATCTACAAAGGTATAACAATTTATAGATGAGAAACCATAATGAAAATTGATGACTTGTTCCGAAGCGGCAAAAACCCCCTAAAACATTTTGAGGCACATAGTGTGGATTCAATTCTCATTTAGAAGGCAATTAACTTAACTCATTTTCTTTTACAAAATATCTATTGTTACGAAATTATATAAAACAATGAGAAGAAAGTAGGGAGAACAAATAAGACTTATTATTTCTCTTGAAGGGATGATTTTACGATGAATAGAACCCATCTATCTATAGGGGAAAATTGACTTTGTCTCAAAGTTAAGGTATTTAAAATTTCTCTAACAGATAGACATTCACTATATTTATAACACTCCCCCTTGAATGTCTAATTCGTAGATGATGTGTCTTGTTAAAAATCTTACTAGAAAAACTTTTAAAAAGAAAGAAGGAAATACTCTAGTGAAGAAAAATAGTACACATATCTAATAATGCGTATCTAGGATGCCTCATTAAAAACCTTACAAGTAAAACCCAATGGGACAAAACCTCGTAAGGAAAAAAGATTACATCACGTATTAATTCCCCCTAATGAGAACATCAATCCAGAGACTTGAATTTTCGCATTACAAGCTTGTGCACCATCTTCTTGAAAGTTGTAGTTGGTAAAGACTTGATGAACAAATCAGCTACATTATTACTCGAACGAATATGTTGCACATTGATATCTCCATTCTTTTGGAGCACATGTGTGTAGAAAAGCTTTGGCAAAAGGTGTTTCGAACTATCTCCTTTTATGAATTTTCCTTCAGTATCAAAGAATTCTACAAGTTCTTCACTTCAATTTCTTTAAGAAAATAATCTATTGCCTTTTGAAAACTCTTCAAGAGCTTAATTCAAGTTATCAACTTGCATAACAATATGAAAAAATCTTGTTTGATTTAATTCATATGAGGATTATAAAACAAGTTTTCCGAAAATTTGCAAATTCTTTAGATTTTGGATCCTTCATGCATTTTCATATCAATTTTGTCAAGTGACAACATTCAATATTAAATGTATGACATCTTCTAGTGTCTAGACTGCAAATCAAATAAGCTTTACACTTATCAAGATGTCTCATTCCATTTTTCACTTGATAATTAGTTCTACACCAACATGCTTTAATAAATTGTACATTGTTGCGCTATATTGTACCAACTATATCATCAATGAGCTATCATTTTGTATTGGTTCACAATTACTTATTGAGATCTCATCACTTCATTATTTTCAAATGTACCCCTCTCATGAGGTTTCATTAATTGTTATGTCATAAGCTCTTCAAGAGCACATTGCCTCCTTATTATGATCATTTTGATCCTTTGTTCTTCCCCTTTTTTTCAAGGAATATTTCATTTAGAACCGATTGGTCTATCATGCTTCATGCATGTCGTAGACTCTGCCCTTTAATTAAGTACATTCAATAGGAGCATCTCCAACTTTTGATTGCTTCTTATCTCCCCCTTATGTTAAATAAACTAACATACATCCCAATCTATTTAGGAAAATGCATTTTTGTACATTATAGTATATCCATTAATCATATTCCACACATCAAAATCTATTAGATGGAAAATATTTGGTCCCTGACCAAATCAATTGAGAGAAAATTGATCATAATTTAGGTTTGGTGCATACAATTACTTTTTATGCAATAAATTATATTTCAGTCCATGCAGTTTTGTTTTCATATTCAATGAATGATTATTTATCTGAGGAATTTAATATCACATGTCGGCTTAGATATATCAATATTATCTAGATGAATTGTCTTAATTACATATTCTTAAAGTTGTGCTTTTTAACACAATTATTTTGCACAAACAATTTTGCAAATGTGAAACTGCAGGTGGATTGTAAACACACATGTGATCATCTTATTGATGCATTTATTTATCATATCACATGGCAGATGAACGGGTCTATATTCATCTTTTATACTTTTCAGAATTTAGAGATTTACTCCCAACATTAGTTGATCCAATCAACTTATCATGATAACAAGAAATAAAAAGAATTCTTGAGAAATCTTCTAGTTCTTCAATGTATGTCTATTACTCAGTATGTACATCTTTGGAATAGACAAATCATTCATGTCAACTAACAAATTATTAGTGCTAGTAAACTCCAAGTTTACTATAATATGTGTATTTTGCTTTAGTAAAATTTTGATTTACTATTATATGAGCTATTATACTTCGGGAGTAAATTTCAAATTTGTTTCTTCTCAATTACTCTACTCTAGAGGTAAGTCGTGATCCCATCACTGAATAAACCAATTTGATTATTAGAAAACTATCTATAATCGTATTATTTGTGCCAACAATTTTACAAACGCCAAGTTGCGAGATGGCAACAAGCACACATGAGACCATTTAGAAGAAACATCTATTGGGACCATGAAGTATCTAAATAGCCCGCTAGGTGGGTGAATAGTTCCATAAATATGTCCATGTATACGTTCCTAGCACGTAGAGAACACAATCTTAACTTTCGTTTGTGATGGTCTCACAATTAATTTGCCTTGCTAACAAGCAGTACAAGAAAATTTACCATTTAAAAGAATCTTTAGGTTCTTTAATGGATGTCTATTTGAATTTTCTATAATTCGTCTCATCATTATAGACCAAAGATGTCCAAAATGATCAGAGTATTGGAATCAGTAAACTTCTGATTTATCGTAGATTGTGCCTCAATTGCACTAATTCTTGTTCAGTACAAGCTAGCAGATAAAATAGAGAACTTTTCTACAACACATGTTTTCCTAGAGACATTTTTGGTGATACCACGTCTACGACCAAGGTCGCGACCTTTTCCATGCTAGCAAAGTGGGCATACCCCTCATCTACTTTAGAGAATGGATTATTTTTAGCATTTATTAAAAGTTCTCATTCTTCGTGAATGAAACACAATCATCTAAGTAGATCAAATTATAATAACTTAGTACCTCGTTCCACATTCATGTGCATTATTCAATCAATTGTCTTATTTCAGACATATTATACACTGCCACCACATTCACTAATTTTCATCAAAAGCACATTGTTGCTTTATGTCATGCCCCGAGCCTACACCCTAGGCGGGACTAGCACTCGAAGACCATTATTGTCCCCAAGCGAACCCTTGGCCTAGCTCACTTAACTCAGCAGAAAACAATATTCATACTTATAATGATCAATAACACTTAACTGAACTGAATAATAAAATAACTGAGAATGTTTAAAGGTTAAACATTCAATTTGGCCAATCGTGGCAACCCAAGTCTTAACAATAAGAAATGATAATGAAAAGACTTAAAGGACTAACATCTGACTGTCTATGAAGCCTCTAAAACAACTGGGATGGATGTTGGGACAAACCCCACAACATCCTAATGAACTAACTAGAAAGAAATGAAAATAGATCCTCCGAAATGCAAGGAGGCGCACCGACTGACTCTGAATTGCTCACTGAATCAATGATACGCTGGAATGCCGATCCTAGTTGCTTGTGTCTGCATCATAAGACGATGCAGGCCAATTGGCATCAGTACATTGAATGTACGAGTATGTGAGTTGGAATGCTAAAACAACATAGGCTTGAAAGAGATTCTGAAAGAAACACTTACCTTGGCTCTTCTCAACTCATGAATACTTAACTGAACTCATTTCAATATAAAGTAGTTTTAAACAAGTGCAATATAAAGAAAAGTTGTTTAAAAACATGATGTCAACTCTGTGTATATACAATGATACAACATAACTCTGAAATATATGTAAAAATACAATAAACTGATGTATATAAAAATACAATAACTTATGTGGGAGTTTCTCTAACCGACAACCATCACATAAGAGCTATAGTGATGATACAACGATCTACCTCACGCTGCCAGCGCATCCTATACCCAGCCAGAAGTATAGGACCTGAACTACTAAGTGGATCTACTAGTCTATTGTGAAAAGGGTTCATCTAAAAATTGTGACCCTTTTCTACCCATGGTGGCTACATGGTTTTATGGAGACCTGAGTTATCCGAACTCATGCTCGCCCCCAATTCAGTGTTCAATACTACTCCCAAAATATACTGGCTCTTATGTTTAAAAACATACTTCTTCTGTGATTTGAGATTAGTGCTCAAAAACTTAGCTCAAAGGCTATCTTGGAAATCAAAGTTTTCCCTCTTGCTTCATTTAAAAAGCGATTACTCTTTTCTGAAAACTAGCTCGAAGGCTTTTTGGAAATCTCAGTTTCCGTTCTTATTTAAATGTGAAAACATTTTAAATCTCTTTGGGAATACTTAGTCCCCATATACTTAAGAAATGAACTTCAACTTTACTTTTTACTGAACTCAAAACTTAAGTCTTAAAACAAAGTTAAAACGTTTGCAAAAGACTTTTGGAAAACTTTAAGAACTTCTCTAGACTTTGATCTTAACTGCTCTTGACTTGACTCTTAACTGGTCCTTGAATTAAATTATGGGTTCAAGGATTTTGATTTATGATAGGAAGGATTACATGATGTTTAGGAATGATCTTAAATAGCTAAACATGAGAAAAGTCACGAAATCACCGTCTTGGAACAAATCTGTGAGCGGAGGTGTTTTAAATAATTACTCACGAAATTATTTTTTTGAGACAGAGGGGTCCGCGTCTTAACTGTGACGTGGAGAAACTTTTTGGTCACTAGGGGAGCAAGTCCGCGACGCGGACTTGCGTGCCAGATCACGCTCGACTTTTTCCTTCTCCGTTTTACAACCCCAATTCGCCTAAACTCGAATAATTTTCTCAAATTCATTTTAGATTCCAATATATACCCAACATATGTACTCAGGAACCTAACTCAAAACAACTGTATAATTCGACTCAACGATCTCAGAAACTCCTCAATTCATCTCAATTCAAGAACAACATTCAAATTCAAGAATACATGTCAAGAATATGAACTTTCAAACTCTTTTAGGACGAATTCCACTGAAATAAACCTGCTTGGCGCGTGGGTGAACGAACCCAACGCTATGAAGGACTCACATACCAGGTAGAAGTAAACCATTGGCGAAAACACCAACTTTCTTGATCGATCTTGATGACTTTGCCCTTTTCTCCTTCTTCTTTTCTCTTTTCCTTTCTCCTTAGCCATAGCGTGAAATTCCAAATTCTAAAACTGACTAAAATCTTATTTGACCCATATTAAACTCCTAAAAACGGATTAAATAATAGGGCAATGAAAAGACTAAAATACCCCTTAAAATTCTGGATTGGACATTTCCTTAATCCAACAGCCCAACTTCCAAAGGGCATAACTCACTCATACAAACTCGGAATAGCGCAAACTTGGCGGCGTTGAAAAGATCATTCCAAGAGCTTTCCAACCATATCTGGAACTACACCTAAATCATCCTGATCTAGGAGTTATGATTGCTTGAAGTTGACCAAAAACTCACTTTAACTTGCTTAAAAATTTCTAGATTTCCTCATTCTTTCCAACAGTAACTATCTCCAGATTTTAAACTTCCTTCTAGTTCTTTCCAGTTGTGAGATGTTACACTTTAATAGTCAATATATCATCAATATAGTGCATTGGTGTTTAAATCCAATGTCTTACCCATATAAAGGCTTCTTAAGCCTTAAATAGATGGGACTTGAACCCAACATCTTCGCATTATAGTGCACCATAACTTTTAATTCGATATCTTATCCTCTTGGTGCAATTGAACATGAATCTATCGCATTACCCTCTTGGTGCGATTGGACATGAATCCATCGTCTTACCATTTTGATGTGATTGGACATGAATCCATCATCCTACTCTCAACCAATAACATAACCGGCTAATAAAGTGCAAAAAAATAGCTACTGGATACTTATACGTATACATAGTAATTTAGCAAGTATTGATAAAAATATTAAATTAAGAATAAGCAAAAAACTTAAATTATATAACCTGTATTTGTCATCTCCATCTTTTGTCGCATATCATAACTTATTGTTACCAAGACCTCATGAAAAATTGAAAAACATACCTTAATCATATACAGATTATCATCGCGTATCGCTATGTTTCATCTTTTATTCTGTAGTAACAGTAGGATAGCAATTTAAAGACTTGTGTAGATTCTGCAATGTTATCATCTTTATTAGTTATTCCACGAAAACAAATAAGTGGTTTCTCTGTTGCATTAATTTGTAATACTAATTTTTTAAAGTATTTGCTTGAGATGATAGAGTCTCATGCTGATAACTTGTTATGAAACTATATAAAACAATGAGAAGAAAGTAGGGAGAACTGAGAAGAGAGAAGACTAATTATTTCTCTTGAAGGATGATTTTACAATGAAGATAATCTATCTATTTATTAAGGAAAATTGACTTGGTCCCAAAGTTAGGCTACCTAAAATTTCTCTAACAAATAGACATTCACTATATTTATAACACCTATAGTTTACTCTCTCTCTTTTTTTAAGAAAAAAAATCTTTGCAGTTTTTGCCGTGTTTTAGAAAAAACGGAGAAGGGACATATTTGCCCTTGTACTTTTAGAAAAGGGTTATATTTACCCCTAGTCATACTTTTTTTTATATATTTGTCCTTACCATTCAACTTTGAATTCATATTTGCCCTTGAACAGTTAAGTATTATGTCACCACTTATATTATCCTACATGGCGCTTACCTGGCTCCTACATAGATATATTTTTATTATAATTAAAGTTTAGTTTCTATTTAATATTTTATTCGACCCACCCAATTTAAAAACTCTTTAATCCTAACTCCACTCAGAGGAAATTGAAACATATAGGCAAAATGCTGCCTTACTTGCCAAAGCAATGTACAGCGCAATAGGCATTCCAATGGTCATTTGTTGCTCTATCTACTCCTTCCTGTATTTCACATATACACCCAGATAGGGATTGTGTACTCCATAGAGCCATGTAAGGAGTTAGGGTTAACGGGTTTTAAAATTTGGGCGGGTCCAATTTTATTAAGTTTGTTGGATAAAATATTAAATAGGAAATAAATTTTTAATTATAATAAAAATATATCCAAATATGAGTCATGTAAGCACCAGGTAGGATAATAAAAATGGTGACATAATATTCAACTTTTCAAAATAGCTCATATTTAAGCTTTGTTTGTTTTTTACATCAAAATTTCTATCTACTTTTTGGACCACATTACTCTTAAAACGTTATACTTGCCACTGAACCAAACATGACAGTCAATGACAATTAAAACAAAAAACAAGTTGTCCTTCAACTATTGAAAATTGCTCAATTTCACATTTATGTGATGGTGGGTCTCATCCTATATCAACAAGTGATTCTTACCTAACATGTTCTTCTCCAAGTAAAATAGCTCATGAAATTATAAGCCAGAAATTCAACAACCTATTTTAGTATTAAAATTAAAAGCCAGAAATTAATGAAGAAATATGTATCTTAAAGAAAACCCAACAAAACAAAATAAGAAGTTAGCCGAAAAAGAAGCAAGGCTATGGATACCATGACCGATCACCATCGATAAAGAAGAATCTTTCTAAATCACTTTGTGTCAGCGGGGCCTTCAAGCATCCGATATAAATTTTTCTTTGTCCTTTCTTAAGAGACTCCGGACGAAAGATCTTCTAGTTGCTTCCTTTAACACCCTTTAAGCTAAAACAAAATATTACTTCCTCCGTTTTTTTTTAATCGCCATGATAAGATTTTATATAATCCTTAAGAAAAAATTAGTTAGGAGTGTAGTTTGACACTTTGACTAATAAATCCTTTATGAATTCTTTAATTTTTAAGAGAGATTTAATTACTCACTCCGCACATCTTTACTTGGTATTTTTAACTTGACACGCTCCTTAAGAAACAATACATAGAGGGATAATCCTTTTTAATTATAAGTCATCTAAATATTGAAAAAATAAATAGTATTCAATAGCAAAGAAAAAATAGACACAAAATAATAAACTATTTCTTAATGTTTCAAACTGAACAAGTAAAATTAAACAATTATTTTTAATATATTAGACGAGTAAAAGATAAGGGAGATATTATTTTTTCAATTATGTATAGAGTTATTAATGGGATAGCTTCAAATCCGTGCAAATAATGCAAATTCAATAGGTACTCAATACCATAAAGACAATTGACCCAATTGTCATGTTCCCTTCAAATAATGCACATTTAATATGTGATGAATGACAAAGGCAATTCTCCCAATTGCCATGTTTAAATAAGAAAATCGTTCACAACGTTTTAATTAAAATTTAGTACTTAATAGAAAAGGGAATAAGTATATGTGTCTTCGTCAATGTGTGTCCTTCTCGAAATTTAATTTTCAATTTAGGGGTGAATTAATTGAACCAAATCTTACTTAGTTGTTATATCAAGGAACTTTTTTGTTAGTTTTTTTCTTTGATATCGTGCTATGGGTATTGTTTAATCTTTTTGTTTGTCACAAGATTAGCTAATCATATGCAACAAATTTGTCCTCATTGGGTATTTTAGTAATTGCACATACATGAGGTAATTTAATAAGGCTAATAAAAGGAGTTGTTGTAGCTGCCATTCAATTTTTTGGATCTACGTACGAAGCCAGTTTAGTTTTGATTTAAATAGCCACAAATCTTAAGTTTTAACTTATTTTTGTTATTTTAGCTTAAGATTAAGGATTTATAAGCATCCCTTCTTTAACTTACCCAAATACCATGAAATTATTTAAAAACTATTTAAATTTAAATGCACTTAAAATAAGCTAATTCAAATTACATCTTCTAAAATATGTGGGGGGCCACTTAACTTTGATGTCTGATGACCATATCCACATGATTGCTTTGGTGATATGTACTGTAGTTGTTTTCTGAAGGTGTGCAAAAATCAAATCGACAGACAAATTGAATTGGAAAAAATGTTATTAATTTATTGCTATTGAATTATTGGGTTAATGAAGTTTTAGTGATTTTATTTAAAAAAATATCAAGTTATCGGTTTGATTTTAATTTTATAATATTGGGTTATTGGGTAAATTGATAACCCATTAAGATTGTAATAATTTACAATTTTACCCCCTATAATCTCAGTACCTTATTGGTTACTGCCTTTGCCCTTTGGTTTTTAATTTGCACTTTTACATTAACTTTGAGTTTACAACTTCATATTATACAAACGTCAAAATCTAAAGTAAGAATCCTATTCTTTTCATTTATTTTTGTGTTGCATTTGTGTAGTTCTTTTCACGTTACTTATACCAAAACAAAAGGAGGGTAAAACTAAGCTATTTTCAATAGTTCTAAGGTAATTTTGATTCTTTTCTTGTGATGTTAGATTGTCATATCAGCTATCTAAATGGCTAATGTGAATATTCGTTAGTTTGAAAGCATTTGTGGTCCAAATAATAGATCAAAAAGATATTTTTGATACCAAAAGCAAAGGAGGATAAATACGAGATATTATTTTGAATAATTTGAAGGTAAATTTGGCCATTTTTTATTAAAAAATAAATTAAATAATTAAAATTAAGATTATCAATAAAATATTACTTTCACCCATACCCATTTTTTTAAATCAACATTGCTTGGTTCTTTTTTTTTTTAAAAAAAAAAACAAAAGAAAAAGAAAAAGAAAAAAAGAAGCCGGGTTAGGAAAAATGAAGAGGAGATTATAAAGTAGGAAATCAATTTCTCTCCAATATAGTAAGCATTCAAATAGCTAACCAGTTAAGCTATTAGGATAGTTTGGTTCTTTCCCCTTCAAATTAATTGTTTTTGCTGCTGGCCAGGTTCTTCTTTCATTCTTTTTCCACTTCCTAATTTTTTTCTAGTCTTATACTCCCTCGATTCCTAATTACTTGTGTACTTTTGAATTAACATACTCCATTTGTCTCTAATTACTTGTCCACTTTTGAATTGACACACCTATTAAGAAATCAATTAATGACATAGTGAGTTTACCATTTTACCCCTATTAATTATGAAGTGGATGAAAAGTTCTGCATTTTTCAAAGTAATTAGTCATTTAATTGAGGGTATAATAGGTAAAAAAAACCGTCTTTTCTTGATTTGACAAAATGGACAAGTAATTAGGGACAACTATAAAAGGAAAAGTGGACAAGTAATTAGGGACAGAGGAAGTATCTATTAAGAAAACAATGATTGATATAGTGATTTTACTATTTCACCCCTATTAATTATGAAGTGGGTGAATTAAAAATTTGAGATTTTCAAAAAGTTCTACATTTTTTTAAGTAATTAATTGAGGGTATAATAAGTTAAAAAATTATCCTTTCTTAATTTATCAAAATGAACAAGTAAAAAAGAAAAAATGAACGTTCGATCGTTTAACTCGCAGCCAAGGAATGTTCCTGATCTGCGAACAGAACCGAAGGAGGTTACCGCGACAACAAACCAACATGCATGATTTAGAGAAGGATGATGATCTATCGTGTACGCAGGGATCGCTATTGAGAAAGAACCCATACCCTGAACCGGGGAAAGGCGATAAGGACCCAGGAAATGGTGAAGTACGTGAATCGACTCCCTCTTCGTCTGACTAAGGTAAGGGGGGAAGACCTCATTTCGTCATTCATATCTATTCGTCTTAGCCCTGCTTCGGCGATTCAATCCGACATTTCATTTCCCCCTTCATCATTTGATTTTTCGCTCCGTCAATCCGCTGTTCATCGATAGACGAAGCTCTCTCTTTATCATCTCGTGCCAGATGCAACATCCTTTTTCCTTCTCGCGAACCACGAGAGGGAGTCTACTGGACGCGGTTCAACTAGCGGAGACTCTTGGAACAGCTGGAGTAAGAAGTCCCCAAGTGAGCGTCTTATGGGGGGCCGTCAAGCACATACGGCAAGTAACTACGAATAGAAGGAGTATTATATATTTGTATTATCTATTTTAGTTTTTTCTCCCCAGAGATGATGAGGTCATTTTTTTTTTCATCCGCAAAGATACCAATAAAAAATAAAAATCAATAGTTTAAAGCTTTGGTTCGTCTATTGATTGAAAATGGAAAAGAGAAAACAAACTATAATAGTAAATTGGTGTCATCTGGCCACAAATATTTCTAACTATATTTGGAAATAATTTAAGAAGCAGTGGTTGACCATATAATTTGCAGTGACTTGGTAAGTATATTTGACAAACATTCCAAGTTTTTAAATACTAGATAAAATTATTATTTGAATTTTTAAATTTTTGAAAATTATCCTGAATTTTTATACTATATGGAGAAGGGTCTAAAATGCCCATCATAAGGGTAACGGATCATACTCATAAGGTGGATTGGAGGGCAACATTATACCAAATCTCATAGTTTAAGGGCATTTTAGGCCCATTTCCGTTAAAATAATTTGAAACTACTTAATATATGAGCTCACATGATTGACTTTATTTTGAATGTCATAGTAAATTACAAATAAAAAAAGGTTAGACATCTACTCTCTATAC
>JAJOOR010007939.1:0-16278 GCA_036250505.1 Solanum acaule
GATTCATCCATACAAAGCTTATTCAAGTTTTCCTTTGCCATTTTTGATGAATTTCGAGAAAATTCAAAATTCAAATTAGAGACCTAAATAAGAAATTAGAGCAGATTACAAACCCTAAATTCAACATTTGAAGTAGAAATGAACATTAACAACTAAACCATACTTAATTTTGAGAGGAAATCATGATTTTTTTATAAAAGGAACAAGGATTAATGGTTGGGTAGAAGAAACAATGGTTTATTTAAAGGTGGGGAAGATGACCGTTGGAAAAGGAGGAATTTTTCGTCAAAATTAACCTTCTAACGCGCCTAGAGGAGGTGAGAACACCTCCCATGACAGGTCAGCACTTAGGTGTGTAGAAAATATAGAAATTTAAAGTTCAGGTGGGTAATAGGACACCCGTGAAGTTGGAGTGTGTAGTTGGGATTTCGGGTATAGGTTGGGGGGGTTTTAGACCATTTTCTCTAGATTTTTACCTTAAATTAGTATTTTAGTTGGTGATTAGTGCTTGAGGTTGGATTTCTTTGCTGCCTAGCATTTCAAAAAGAAAGCAAATTGATCAGCACCGAAGGTTAGTCTCTAAAACTCCTAACTTATTTGTGATGATTTTGCACTCTTTTGCAATTATAATATTAGGATGACGTGTGCTAAGCCTCTCTGATAGGAATAGGGTGTTATGATGAAATTGTTAACTCAAATTTTTTGCCTGAAATGCTTTTATAGTCGAGTGCCATAGTGTTTGTGGTTTGATTTGAATGAAGTAATGGGTGACTAAATTCTTAAGGGTACTCGTAGTTAAAAGCCCAAATTTGGCGAAACTGAAAAAAGTCTGAGTACTCCGGTGTGATGGGAAGTATGGGTCCTGTGTGAATTTCCTGTAAGCATTCTTTGATTTTGCTTTTGAAGCTCGTAAGGTCGGTTTCGAGAGTTGTGTTGAAAAATAGGCACGTTGTGTTATTCAATGAGCTGGGTCGAGCTCACCGAACGATTTGGCGGTTCGCCTATGGGTTATAGACCGCCCTTAATTCATGTCCTTAGTGCTGTAAATTCTGTAACTTTTGGCGGACACATTCGAGATTGCCGAAAGTTTTTGGCGACTCGCCGATAGGACTTTAGATCGCCCTTTGCATACCCATTATACTCTCTTTCATTGTATATTTTGGCAGATAACCTTTTCATCGCTGAAAGTAGTCGGCGACTCGCCAAATAGGCTATTTCAGCGCCAATTTGCCTAAAGTTAAAGAAAATCCTTTCGACGAGCTCAACCTAGCTCGCCAAAGAGGTTTGGCGACTCGCAGACTTGATCGGTGAGTCTTTCTGCAAAATATTCTCTATGGTTGTCTTGAGTTTTGCCTAATCTATTGATCTTTTGCAGATATGGTACACACAAACCTAAATGAGACACCTCAGAAAAAGGCAAAGGGAATTATAATAAATGAAGGAGGATCACGTCCTTCACAGAAAAGAAAGCAAGATCTCCCACCAGGAGATAAAGGTAAACGAAAGAAACATATCGCTAAAAAAGGGTCAGCTATTGAGCCAGATTTCTTTGAGCTAGATGATGAACAACCCTTGATTCACCGACATAATAAGCTCAGAGATGGACATCAATCCACACCCACCAGAGTTCCATCAGCCGTAACTCCTACTACTACTGAATCAGTGCCAGCTTCGGCACCACCTCCAGTGTTCCCTGCACTCCCCGTAGCTCCACCTCCACCTAGATTGCTGAACAGACTAAAGGCGATGGTTTACGAACCATTCTAGAAGAAAAGTTACTATATGTGGAGGGTTTGGAAGGTAAGCATGCTGAGGTGCGTGACACACTCAGATATCATAAGTTCGAGCAGTTCACCAGACCACGGGGTCCTTACATCCCTTCATGGGTTCGGGAATTCTATTTAGCCTATGGGGAGGTGGTCCCAAAAAATAAGAAAAAGGCTAGTGAATTCTGACCGGTGAAGTCGGTTATGGTTAGAGGCAAGGAGGTGGAGTGTTACAGTGAGCATATTAATGTTGTATTGGGTCGACCACTGCAGTCAGTACTGCCCTACCAGGGTTTGCGTATTGTTTCGTCCCTGGGTGACTTGAAGGGTTGGTTAGCTCCGATGAGTTTTGACATCACAGTGAGGTGGATGGATGCAGGAGCTACTATTGAGAAGAGGGATATGAACTTCACCTCTCGGTACTGGTTTGGTTTCATCAACAGCACTATCATGCCATCACAGAAAGAGTCCATCCTGCGTCATCCTAAGGTGGCTTGCTTTGGTTCTATCATGGCCAAGAGGCGGATCTACCTAGGACTACTAGTTTCACAGGAGATGGCTATGAGGGCCAAACAGACACAGACATCTCTGCCTTTTCTGTTTCTAATCACTGAGTTATGCGGGTGTGCCGGAGTACACCCGGATCCTGCTAGAGATATAGAGGTCACCCCGTCTTTCTCCACCGATATCCGGTGTATAGAGGCCGAGTCCACACAAGAGGAGGCTGATGGGAGGAGAGCAACTCCAACAGATACTTCTCCAGAGGTCGATGTTGACTCATTTCCAGCAGTAGAACCTTCATCTACTCCGGCCTCAGAGTCTTCAGGTATACCCGCCCCTTCTTCTCAGACCCTAGGTGCCTCCTTTTCCTCTCAACCTACCAGGGTCACTCATGACATCATCCTGAAGATGGGGCGATTCGCCTACTCTGCGGATGTGAGGGCGATATGATTGGATAGATCTATCCCAGGGACAGTGCCATCTTGACTGCATTGACCTCTCTTAGGACCACGATTGATGATCTGACTGCCAGAGTCACTATTTTCGAGAACAAACAGGGGAGACACCCGAGGTTTCAGTATTAAAAGCTGAAATAGCAGAGTTGAAGAAGGATGTAGCCTATTTGAAGGCCACCGACTTCACTATACTGATGCAGAGAGCAAATGACGAGGATACCCCTGAGACTCAGGGATTCCTCCCGCTACTACCGGAGATGTACAGAGGCACGATACAGGGCATGTAGTGTTGGATGCAGAAACTGAGGATAAGTTGATATCTGTGAATGCTGAGAAGACACAAGAGAGCAGAGAGTAGGGCATCTTCAGAGACTTGCCAGATCTTATAGGAGCAGTTATGCTGCCGATGATCCAGACATCGTCGACTGAGATGTCCACAATAGCTCTTAGTGGATCTGGCATTGCTATTCCGTCTGAGGCTACTCCGGGCTCTGATGCCCATGCACAAATTGCCACACCAGCCACCGAGACTCCAACAGGGAGAGAGACTGCATAGACATGACCTTTTTTTACCTCCCTCTCTGTCTTATTATACTTTCACTTTTGAACACTCTTATTTGCATTTGAGGAAACATACTTTTTATTTGTGGTGGGGTGAGGCCCACATCTTTTGTGTTGACAATTTCGTGTTTTGTGTATAATTGGGTTGTCTGTTTTTAAAATTGTTTTTACACTACTTTCTGAAGATGATTGAGCTCAGGGCTCCTTTTTGTTTTAAATTATAAAAATAATTTTGACCCTTTCGAAAAATTTGTCACCTCTCATGTGTTGAAATTGGTTGTTCTCTTGCAAATTTAAGTCTCAGTTCCGATCAATACTAATGAGTTGAATAGTGCTCTTAATCGAACAAACATGAATGTGCGACTACAACGAGACCAAATGAAGTTGCATAGACAATATGTGAACTCTTTGCATCTTGTTGTGATTAGCCATTTGTCGAATTGATTCTCTTGTAATGACCATTGCACACTAGCGAAAATGTTTAGTCTTGTTTGACTTAAGTGTTGATGCCTTGTGTGATTAGCTTATTTTGAACCATGCATGAGTAAACCCAGAATTTGCCCAGTTAGTCTGATTGATTTAGAAAGGTGTCCTTTTGATATGATCTTAGGAAATTTTAAAGAGTGTAAGCCAAATTTGACATATACCTCTTTTATGGCCTACCCGTGAGTGTGTGAAACTCTTTTGAACACCCCTTGAGCCTTACCTTTCTTTGGAAGAACCTTGATGAACCCTAGACCTTACTTAACCCACTACCTATAATCCTCTTGAGTTGTGATTTAGTGAATAGCCAACTTAGGCCAAAATCCTAAGTTGGGGGTGTGGTGAAAAGGAAAAGGAGAAGTCAAGAAGTGCAAGAAAAAGTCTCACTAACCCACAGCATTGCAAAACAAAATGGAAACCCTCCGGAAAAGAAGAATAAGTAAAAAGTCGTTGTGGAATAAAATTGCATAAGGAATCGGGTTTCCAAGCAATACATGGAGAATGAATAAAAGGACGACTTAGAAGCACTAGAAGAAAAAGTGATGAGGAAAGGAAAAAGGACGCTTTAAGAACACCACATCTTGCGAGGATGAAAAAGTCACTGAGCCTAAATGACCATACCTTTGCACTCAGCCCCATTACAAGCCTTGAAAAGACCTTTTTGATTTTGAGTAAGCCAAATCGAAAGTCGATTGGAAAATAATGGCAAACCTTTGGGTGAAAACATGCATTGTGTTCCTCTTTTTAAGTTTGAGCGTTGCATCTGATTCCTGATCTTGAATTGATTAACCTCTATGTGTGAATATCGAATCATTCTTTGTGTGAGAGCATTTAGATATTTTTGTTGAGCTTGAACTTGCACAAGTAGAAGTATTGCGAGCATGAGAATCTTTGGTAATGGTGTGTCACAACTTGAATTTTCGCATAAGTAGTTCGAAGCCTTGTTGTGTACATTCATGATTGAGTCTTGGGTACCACTGTTTCAGACACTCTTTTTGAACAACTAAACTTGAGTTTACTTGAGGACAAGCAAAATTTTAAGTTGGGGGTGTTGATGAGTCCACAAATTGGACTCATTTAGGGTTATATTTTAATAGAAATTATGTCCTCAAATGCTTGTTTGATCTCAATATCTGATGAAAACCCTTAAGTTTCAGGTATTTGATGTTTGAAGGAAAGCATGGACACTACTTCGCAAAAAAGGAACAAAAAGGCTGAAAAGAACAAGAAAATGAAGGCCTGAGGATCGCCAAGTCCACTTCGCGAATCGCCAAAGGGTCCCACTTCGCCTTTTGTTCCAGCATGCTGAGCCCTGAAGGAAAGGATCAAGTCGGCGGAAAAAGAGAGCAGTCGGCTCATCGCCGAGGAGTTTCGTGAAGCAGTACTATGTCGCCCAATGACCCAGAGCACAACGATGCCGAAGGATGGTGCAAGATGGCGATGAACTACACCAAAGGGTGAATCGCCAAGTTGATCGGTAATTCCGAATAATGTCGCCGAACGATCCGCCGCAGCACATATTTTTGAAAACTATAAATACTCGTTGAGAGTTATACCTTAGTATCATTTTTTTAGTAGTATCATTAGACAATATAATTTTAGTACTTTTTATTTTACTCTCAAGTTTGGAGAGGGTTTTTGGAAAACTTGAAGAAATTAGTTCATCTTCTCCAAGTTGGAAGTAGGTCTTCTCTATTTTCCTTCCATTGCTTAACTCAAGGTTTAATTTCTTATATCCATTTGATTTCACAATCATTTTAGGTGTATTTTGTTATTTCTTAATGTGTGGCTAAAAACCCCATTCTTGGGGTGTGATTTAGCAAATATGTGTTGATATTATTGTTGGGTCTTACTTGCTGATAGGTTAGATGTATTTTAATGGTGATTTAACCTAGTGGTTGTGGTTTAATTTAATGGGTTTCTAGTTGCAAATGCAAAGCCACCCATGTGTTTTCGGCTTGCCCAAGAGGGAGGTCGCGAAACTAAGACCACTAGACTGATGGCCTAAGAAGTGGGTTGACATAAGGTTCAACCCGAGAGGGTGAGCCCTAGTCCCATATTCTAACACTCAGCTCGAGACAGTGACTGGGGTAAGGCGTAGGCTGGTCTTCATGTGGCAAATGGGTGTCCGAGAGGAACGCATTTGAAACTAGGTAAGTTGCCCGGGAGGGAACTTATTTCCATCTAAAGCTTATCCTAGTCACTATTATTTTGCAAATTTCTTATTGAAGGCATGTATCCAACTATTTATCTCAACTTGTATTGCGGTCATATCCCAAGAACTCTTTCTCATACTTGATTTTCTTGTTATTTTTGTTGTTTTTGCTATACTTGTGACAAAACCCCCATTGATATTTGAAACTTTTGTGTCCCTCTTTAATTTACAATGTTTTTAATCGTTAATGTCTTTAGCTATGACTAGTTAGAAGTAGATTTTATTTTTCTATCAATTCTCAAAACCATTCCCTTGGGACACGACCCCATCCCTTTGTTGGGTTACTATACTATTGCACGATCGTAGACACTCGTACAGGAAGTTGTGTCATTGATTACGGAAAACATCACAGGCCAAATTACATCAGTACATTGAATGTGCGAGCATGTGAGGGGAAAACTAAACATGACATAAGCTTGAAATGAATTTATGAAAGAACACTTGCCTCAACTTTACTCAACTCATGGATACTCAACTCAAATGCAGAATTAAATGACAGTAAAGTTGCAATATATATAAAGCATTTAAAATAGTAAGAAACAACTCAATATACATATGTAATAATGTAATGTAACTCTATGGGAGTTTCTCTAACCGACAACCATCACTATGAGCTAAAGTGATGATATAACGTCTAACTCACACTGCCAGAACTGTCTTATAACTTGCCGGGATATAAAACGCCTCAACTAAGTGGATGCACTAGTCTATGCTTAAAAGCACTAAGGAATCATCTAAAAAGTATGACCCTTTTCTACCCATGTTGGCTACATGGTTTAATGAGACATTGAGTTGTTATGAACTCATCCCCACATCGGTGTTCAATACTACTCCCAAAATACTCAGCTCATATGTTTAAAATAAAAACTCTTTTTGTGGTTTGAGATAATTACTCAAAAACTAGCTCAAAGGCTCTCTTGGAAATCAGTGTTTCCTATCTTGTTTAAATGTGAAAACATTTACACTTTGGGAATGCATAGTCCCAACATATTATTTTGAAGAAATGAACTTCAATCTTCACTCTTTACTCAACTCAAAACTCAAGTCTGAAAACAAAGTTAAAACGTTTGTAAAAGACTTTTGGAAGACTCTATGAACTTCTTTTGACTTGACTCTTAACTTTTCTTGAATTGAATTATGGATTCAAGGCTAATGATCTTATGTTATGGATGATTTCATGTTGTTTAGACATACCTTAGAGTGTAGAAATCAACTATAGAACTTAGGTATGTTTCAAGGGAACTCGAACGGAAAGAAGTGGGAAAAAGTAGACGACTTGGCGTCTCTGGCGCTTTGAGTGGTGCGGGGCGCCAGAGGGAAAACTTCAGAGCCTGTGTTGGGGTGCACTGGCTAGTGTGGCGCCTCAGAGCCCAAACTACAGACCCCAAAGTGAGGCGCTCTGGCTAGCGCGGCGCCCTAGACCTCTCCCCAGAAATCCCCCGAATTTTCTTGCTATTTTTTCAATTCTAAAGCCTCTAGATTCCATTGGTTCTTTCCCCAAACACTTAGATTCGACTACATAACCAAAATATGAAAGAATCTACTCAAAACAACATCAATTTTCATGAATTTAACTCAAGAACTTCTCAACAACTTCAAAGATCAAGAAACGAATAGAAATTTCAACAAAATCCATCAAGCACTCAATTTCTATACTTTCAAGAACACAAATTCGTGGAATTGAATCATGATTGGTGTGTGGGTGAACTAACCCAATGCTATGTGATCTCACATACCTCGTAGGAATAAGCCCTTGGCGGAATTGACAAGCTTAGCTTCAAGAACGTGATGAATCCTTGCATTTTCTCCTCTTCTTTTCTCGTCTCTCAAAACCCTAACTTAATTTTGTAAAGCGTAAACTGAACCAATACAGTTTAGACCCCAACTTAATTACCAAAAATGAATTTAATTAATGGGGTAATGAAAAGACCATAATACCCTTCTAAAATCCAGTTTTGACTTTCCTTATTGAGATAGCCCAACTTTGAATAGCCATATCTACTTCATATAAACTCGAAATCGAGAAAACTTGGTGGCATTGGAAAGATAATTCAAAGATCTTTCCTATGGTATTTGGTAGCACGCCTAAATCATCATGATCTAGGAGTTATGGTCATTTGAAGTTGACCCAAAACTCATACTTAACGTAACTTAACCAAATTTCCAGATTTTTCATTCTTTCGAAAATGACTCTTTCTAATCCTAGCTCTTTCACTTAGCTAGGTGTTACGCTTTAACTTGGCTTCATCTGACATTTTTGCCCTCCAACTTTGGGTGTGCACAAGTAAGCACTTAAACTTGTATAACATTGAAGTAGTAGACACACGTATCCTACGTGACATAATACATGTAGGACGCCATGTAGGACACAAAATTTTCATGCAGGATGTCACGTAAGACGGATGTGTCTATTTCTTCAAATTTATACAAGTTTAAATGTCTACTTATGTACCCTCAATATTGGAGAGTATAGATACAAGTTGAAGCCAAGTTAAAAGAAATATTTATGTATTATGCCAAAAGTAATCTTAACATAACTAATGCAACATTTCTAATACATCATATTCAACACTCTGGCAAATGACCCCTAAGCCCCAACTAATTTTTTTTGGTCATTATTAATTTTAGAGACCATAGTTAGACTGTTAGAGATCAAATGAGACAAACTTGCATAGTTTACTCCAACTGACATATACACATGTTTCACATCCTTTCCACAATAAAGTAGTGTGATAATCGAAATGTAATAAACAACAAATGATGATAGATATATATCAAAAATAAGAAACTACAGGAATAAGGTTAATACTACGATAGACACCACCAAACTTAAACCCATCTATAAACAAGATTCCATTCCATTATCTACTAAATCTTCTACTCTAATAATCTGCAATCTCCACATCCTCCTATCGAATTTCATATCCTCAATAAGGTGAAGTTGCATCATGTCATGTCTAATGGATAAACAAATTCTACAGAAAATTTTCGTTTCGATGTCAATTATCGGGGTTGACTTTTTGACTCAATTTGACCTGAACTTTTATATTATGATATGGTATCAATGAAAATTTGTATTCACCTATAGATAATTTTTATAGTCTTGGAGGTTTCCAAGATGGTTTGAGAAGGGGAAGCGATCGTGTGAGGGCTCGTTGCGCGTTTGCTCGATCTTTGAGATAGGTTATGACTGATGCCTCATTTGTTTGAACTTAATGGAGGTCTGAATTTTAATCATTCAGATTCAACCCATTAAATGTGTTTGGTTTTAGCTCTTAATCTTAATCATTCAGATTCAACCCATTCAGTCCATTTGTTTCTTTAAAAAAAAAAACCTCTTAATGACTCTGAATGAATCAGATTTATAACAGAGTCTTAATACCATTCAGACTCTATTAAAATTATAAGCATTCTTTTATAAAACAATCTCTCTTCCATGCTTCTCTTTTGGACAAGTTTCAAGTTTCTTTCTCTCATTTTCCAACCAAATACCATTTTTTTTCTTTTGAATAAGTAAGTTCTCATAATCTTTTCAAAATATTTATTTAATATTTTTAATATATATAATATTCTTGGGTGAATCGGTATTTATGAAGAACTCTTCTTGTCACAATTCGTTTATTGTCAAAATTTCTTTGGAAGAAGTTATCATTGTTTCTTGAGAAAAAAAATTATTTGAGAAAACAAATAAATTGTTTTATTTGGGTGGGTTATAATCTTATTATTGAAATAATTTTTTGGAAAAAGTATCTTGGGTTCGAATTATAGCATTTATTGATATAGTGTTTAATTCCTAATTTAAAAATAAATAAATTATGCACATTCAGAATGAAAACAAACAATCATAATAATTCATTGTTCAGACCTAGAAACTACATCTTAATATTCAGATGTGCATTCAGATTGTCACGACCCGAGAGCACCCCCTAGTCGTAACACGACATACTCGACCCCGAAGGGGTCTAATACAAGCCTCATAGCATTCTTGAACATAAGAACATAGAAAAATAGAGAAGAATTTAAAACTTTCTTTACAATCGAAGACATTTCATTAAAAAGCAAGCGGAAGACTTTCTAGACTTTATATACTATGTCTCGGACCATCTAATACTTTGAATACAACATTGGGACTTAGCCTATACAAAAGCTTTAACATAACTAAAAGACATAAAAGGAACATAATGGGTTTTGTCCTCGAAACTATGATGACTCACCAAGTCTTCTTCTTCAAGCACCTTAGAAACCTACTCCTCAAGCATAGAACACCAACATCTCCAAGCCCTACACTTTAGTAAGAAAAGAGGAAGAATGGGGTTAGCACATTAGATGTACCAAGTATGATGACCATGCAAAAACATGTTAAAAAGGACATTTGAATTGAAAGTCATGCTTTTATGCCATTTGGTAAAACTTCATGAACATTGATAAAAAAAAAAAACGGCATAATATAAGTCACAACCAACATACAAGTCACATTTTCACATTTGAACAAGATCAACATATAAACCTTTACCTTTACCTTAAGCCTTCACCTCAAGTAACCCTTAAGCTATACCTTGTGCAATGTATGGATAGCATCCCATACCACCATCCACACTAAGGCACCACCTTAAGGTCGCCATAAGTAAACTTACCATTCATCCTTCCCACCTTTACACAATAAAGCATATAAAAGACATAAACAATACATGAATCACATCATCACATTAAGATCAACATCTAAGACAACTCTAAGTAATACTTGTGCAATGTGCAAGTAGCATCCCATACTACTACTCACACTAAGTACTCCTTTGAAATCACCCTAGACAAGGCACATTCATATACAATAAGTCATGACAAGGAAGTACTCATAATACAATCTAAGTATAGTATGCATCATTTACATTTAAGCATATAAGAGTCAACATTACTCAATAACATTATTTAGAGGACTTTCATTCATTAGACATTAGATCAACATTCTCCTTCACTTCTTCCTAGGAGGACATTCAAACAATAGTCATTAAGACTTAGAGAACTCACTATGACCCTCTCAAAGCCTACTCATGCAATGCATGGATGTCATTCCATACTACCACCCACACTTTGTAGAACTCCTCAAGAAACCATAATGCACATCTCACATGAAGAGAATAGGCATTAACCGACATAGACCATGAGAGTTAAATCATGGAATTCGATGTCATGTAACCCCACACTGAAGAAAGGTGTTCTACTTGCCTAGGGTAGAACTAGTAAGCATCCTATGTAGGCACATAGTTATGTGATAAGAAAGATGTTCATTGGACTCTAGCCTAACATTGAGAGAGCCACCATCTTAGCCATATCCACTCGGTGCTTAGCCTTCATTCCCATAGAGTAGTTTCATTACATTAGTGTACTTGAGATGGCCACCAACATTAGGCCTACCGACCCAAAGTACTTTTACCAAGAAAGGGCCACCACCAATAGGCCTACCGTTTCAAGGTACATTAAGGATAGCTCATTGATCTTCCTAGAGAGAGCCACCACCATTAGGTCTACCATCTCTAGGTTCATCAGTTCACACAAGAAGGAGGCCACCACCATTAGGTCTACCGCTTCAAGGTTTTACATTCACATAGGGTTCTAGACTCATCATGAAGGACCACTAAGCTTAGGTTAACCAGTTCAAGGCATAGTCTAAAATACCTCATTAGTCATTTATAGAAAGGCTACCAACATTAGGTCTACCAATTCTAGACATTCACTCATTCATTTATGAAAGGCTACCAACACTAGGTCTACCAATCCATGACATTAAGACATTAAGTCAAGATACATTCATTAATCAAGAGGAGGATGCCTAAGCCTACCAAGTCAAGAGATCACATTCAACAAAGCTTTCATTTATCAAGAATAGGGCACCTAAGTCTACCAATCCAAGATACAACATTACATTATAGAAACCATTCACATTCCATCATCAACATTCAAGAGTGTTTAGTGAGAATATGCTTTCAATCACAACTCATTTACCTTCTATACAGGATCATCATTCTATCATTGAAATCACATGCAAATCCTTCACATCTCACTCACATATACAATATCATGATAATATTTCCATTAATCAAACTATGCCTTCAAGGCCATGATCACAATATACAAAGTAATGAAACACCTCCACCTTTCAAGTGGATCAACATTTCTAGCACAATTCTACTACAACAAGTAATTAGGTCAAACTTTCCCTTTCAAGGCCATGATCACAAATCCTCAATTCACCAACAATTCACCATAATGAGGCATAAATGATGATACGATTAAATAATCTAAATCAATCTAGGCATAAATCCATCAACATTCATTCATAATCAACAAACCCACTTCATAAGGAACAATTTAGGAATTCAGAGAAATCATGAGTTCATAGAGTATTTTCATCTTAAATCATCAATTAAACATCAATATAATCATAATTTATCATTTGAAAATATTTGATGCAAGAACCCATGAGATTGAGTAAAACCTAGGGTTTTTGTGAAACTTGAAAACCTTGAAAACTTCTTTGAAATTGACTCTAGGGTGAAAGCTAACCCTAGATGAAGGATCACCATACCTTAATAGATGAAATCCATGAAAAATCCACTCAAATTGCCCTCCTCTTCAAGCCCTAAGTCTTCTTCTTCTCTTGGTCTTCAATGGAGTTCTAGAGAGAAGATATTTCGAGAGGGAGGGGTTTTGATTTGGGGGAAAAATGAATAATAAAATCCAAAATAGCATTTTAATATTTTTATACTCTAAAAATATCATAATAACCCTAAAATAACTAACCACACACTTAAAATAATTAATTAGCTAATTACCAAATAGCCCCTCACTTGGCCGAACCAACCTGCAGATTGCTGGTCCAATTCACGACCACCCATCCACGAACCGTGGATGGGTTGACGGCTCCGTGTTGTCCCTCCGTGGATAGGTTCAGAGAGGTGCATTTGGGCGTGAACCCTATCCGTAGGTCACCCCATTTAGGGCAGCCTCATGGTTTCCTTGGGGTCTTGGGGTCTAGATTTAGGGTCCTCCTCAAGGACCCTTAGGGTGGTCCTCGAGGATTCGTACCTTGACCTATAACCCCTAAACACCTCAACCATGGCTCGGGACAACATATAACAACATGAAACCTCACACCAAACTCAAACACACACACATGAGGCTCTAGTTTCACTAGTTCATTCTTAGGGTCGTTACACAGATTCAAACGTCTTAATATTAATGAAAACAAATGAAAAAAATTGTGGTCCTTGTAGACTTTATAGGACCAATAAAAACTGGTAGCTGAAAAGTTGCATTAGCTTTGTGTATGTTAATCCTTTTGTATTTTTTTTACCTATGTTTAATTTGCATTAGTAATACACTGTATTTGACATTGATATATTTATAACTAATACATGAAAAAATTCATGATATAAGTAATGTTAAGAGTTATAATGCATGCATTAACATAATAAAAACATAATTTTCCCTCAAAACATTTTTCACATCCTTTCCACTATATTTGTGGAGGATATTTATGTAAAACAATAATTTTAAGAACATTTGTGCAACACATATTAATTTTAATACACCGAACCAAACATTACATAAAATATAATGGCATAATACATAAATATACACTTTAATTTGGCTTCATCTGACATTTATGCCCTCCAACTTTGGGTGTGCATAAGTAAGCACTTAAACTTGTATAAAATTGAAGAAGTAGATGCATGTGTCCTACGTGACATAATACATGTAGGATGCCACGTAAAATAGATTTTTCTATTTATTCAATTTTATACCAGTTTAAGTGTTTACTTGTGCACACTCAAAATTAGAGAGTATAGATACAAGTTGAAGCCAAGTTAATTTTTTTTTTTTATGTATTATGCTAAAAATAAGGGAAAATACATAAAAATCCCCCCTGAACTTGGCAGCATAACTTATTTTAGCACTTTAAATTTATGGGTAATTATTTACTCCCCTAATCTTTTTGCAAGTGAATTTAATAGCACCTTACATATACAATATCAGTTTCATACTCATGGGTTAAGTGCACGTGCGCCACCTAAGTGACACCTCGGTGCCACATCGATGACATGTCAGATAATTGAAAAAAAAAATCTTTATTTTTACTTTCCCACATCTTTAAAAAAAAATATTTTCACTCTTCACCCACCCTCTTCATAATTTCATTTGGGTCAATTTCTTAACATCCAAAATTTCACATTGATTGATTCATTTTATTTTTCATTTTTTGTAATTATTCACTATTACTTCCATCAATACTTATATCAATCACCATACTTTTTTTTCCCAACTAGGTGAAACTATCAACTTATATCAACAATGTCAATTTTAAATTTATGCAAAATCGATATTCTAATTTTTTAGATTTCTGTTACTTTTCTTGTTTCACTTCTTAATGCATATTCAGGTATAGAATAAGTAACGTTTAAAGTTAGATGAATATTTATTTTTTAAGAAAAATCGAATCTCAAAAGTAAAGAATAAAGAAAATTATGCGGGTCTTGAATGTGATTTTCAATTTTTGTTTAACGAAAAAGAGTATAGGATGTAGAGTTTGATGAAGGAGAAAGAGGATGGGTCGGGGTTGGGGTAGGATGTGGTGGGAGTTTGAGGAAGAAGAGACAAGCAGGGGAGGTGGGGTTTTGAGAAAGAGGTGGAGGGTTTGAAGAAGAAGAAGAATGGGGTAGGTGGGGGCTTCTTTTTTCAGTATATATATATATAGATATAATGCTAGTGGGACCATTATTTTGTTAAAAAAAAAGATTTACGCGCCTTCAACTTTTTTTTTTTTTTTGCCACGTCATCTGTTAAGATGGTATTATATTCACACGAAATGAAATTAAGGTTTTTTTTTTAATGTATTTTCTCTAAAAATAATCGTAACATAACTAATGCAACATTACTAATACATCATATTCAACACTCTGCCAAATGACCCATAAGACCCAACTAATTTTTTTCTGGTCATTATTAATTTTTAGAGACCATAATTAGACTCTTAGAGATCAAATGACACAAACTTGCATAGTTTACTCCAACTGACACATAAAGTCCAATTCGGATCAGAATGACAAGTTTGTTAGCCATATTAGTTCTTCATTACATATATAGATGTGTAGAATCATATTGCTCACATTGTTTGTTCATTAAATAACTTTGATAGCATGAGATCCACTTGCGTGTATTAGTAAAAAATGGAAAACAATTAGGTTGAGATTGACTAATATGAGTTGTCTTTATTACACGAACTATGAGTTATCCATTGCGTGTTAATTTAGTAAGACTAAATTTTTTTTAAAGAGGCTTATGAAAAATGAGTAAATGACTATGGATTGGAAGAAAAGAAGACCACTAGGATAAGCTTCTTATGTACACTTAGGATCTTGAACTTGAGCGGAAGTCATTCAGAAAAGGAACAATAACAACAATAAAATAGTGCGATAATCGTAACTTAATAAACAACAAATGATGATAAGGTAAATTCTATGATAGACACCACCAAGCTTAAACCCATTGATAAACAAGATAACATTCCATTATCTACTAATCTTCTACTCTAATCCGCAATCTCCAAACCCTCCTATCGAATGTCATATCCTCAATAAGTTGAAGTTGCATCATGTCATGTCTAATGGATAAACAAATTCTAAAGAAAATATTCGTTTCGAGGTCAGTTATCGGGGTTGACTTTTTGACTCGATTTGACCCAAACTTTTATATTGCGCTATGGTATCAATGGATCTGTAATCACCTATAGATTTCTTAAAGTCTTGTGATTTCCAAGATGGTTTGAGAAGGGGAAGCGATCGTGTGAGGGCTCGTGGAACGTTTGCTCAATCTTCGAGATAGGTTATGACTTACTCTTCTTAGAGTGAGTTTGGGTATTATCTTATTGAATAAAACATATTATGGGTTGGGTGTAATTACTAGACTTGGAGTATTGAGTAAATTGTATTAATCTTGTGATGACTAGAGATTTGGGGATATAACTGATAAATGACTTATGAAGAGATGTGTATGTTCCCTGATGAGGAGGTTGGTGTGAGAGGTTGACATATGTGGGTTTAGATAGGAAGATATGGAGGTCATGAATTAGGCGCAAGGTTAGAAGGTAGTGGAGTGTTGTCTCACTCGTCTACAGGGTAGTCTATGTGGGTGGATTGTATTAGCATTGTTCTCATAATTTCTTGTTCATCAATTACGGCTACTACATGTTATTTCTTCGCAGAGGTGAACCCAGGATTTGAAGATAGGGGGGGGGGGGGGG
>JAJOOR010007940.1:0-30838 GCA_036250505.1 Solanum acaule
ACCACATCTCAATTTCAAGTGGCGACTCTGAAACAAAAAATAAAATAATCCCTAATCAATAACATCGCTTTAATTGGAAAAACCCTTCCGCCGCCTGTTGCAAAAAGGGGTGTGACAAGGTCTAAGTTAAGGTAGTGGGTTATTTTTTTATTTGTGTGATTGAGTCCGAAAGGAGATATCACAATAAAACACTTTTAGATTGAAAGATAATTAGCGTAATTGAAGATGACCTAGCCTACTTATTAGTGATTGATCTTGGATTGAATTGCAATGAATTGTTGAGTGTTGATGAATCTCAAGTTTTTCCAATTCCCGAACATTCCTTGCTTGAAATTGTCTTTACCCCCATTAGAAGTTTAGTTATAAAAATTGCCTTCTATTTGATATTTGTGTACCTTGTTTGTATAGGTTCAAACAAGTATCTAGTTAGCCTTTATCTTTTCAATTGACGTTACATTGTTCATTGTGGGATTCAACCTGACTCTTAGTTGAGTGTTTTTATTGATAACGACCTCTCACTCTTTTAATTAGTTTTGAGGAGTGATTCGAGCATTATCACCGATTTGCTTGCATGCCTATTTTATTATCATTAATTGAGAGAGGAAGTTATAATAGTGATGGTGATAGTAGTTGTTGATTTGTATCCATATCTCTGTCTTCATTGCGACCTCTATTTGAGCTAGTGTGATATGAGGGTGATGGTAATATTTGTTGATTTGTATGTACACCTTTGTCATCATCATTACCTTTAGTTAAACGAGCATTATATGAGGATGGTGATGGTGATGATGGTGGTGGTGCCATCATCATCGGCAATAATGATTCATGTTGATTTACTAGCACATTTGTATTACTATTGTTACCTCTAACCCATCTGGAATGAAATGACGGTGGTAGAGATGGTGATTGTAAATTAGCTCTTTTGCTTCCCAAGGTTCTTACATGTTGGACTGATTTTGAAGGTCTTGGTAATGGTACACTTAGATTGTTTGAACCTTCTACAACGTCTACCTCCATTTCGTCGATTGGATAAAATTGAACATGAATCATGAATTCTTGATAGTTGCAAACAATTCTCCCACATAAAGGACACTCAATTAATTCTAGAGGAGCCGACATTATGCTTTTTTTTTTTGAAAGGAAAGCAATATAGAAAAATTAATATTTAAGGTCAAACAACACATCCGTAGATAACTATAATTGGATTTGGTCTCTCAAATGCCCGAATAAAATTAAGTACTTCATCTGGTTATGTCAGCATGGTTGGCTGCCTACCAGAAAATACCTACATTCCATAGGAATTAACGTTGATAAGCTATGCCATATATGTAACAAAACAAAGGCTATAGACCATATTTTTATAGAATGCTACGTGGTAAAAAAAAAGTGAAAAGACATATATGTCCTACAACACATAAATCAATTTAAAAATAACCAAGGAAAAGATTGGCTAAGACTCTTAAGGAACGTGAAGGTACGTACAAAGCAAAAGTTCTTGAACTGGCAAGATTTACTTCCATTTTTCCTATGGAGCATATGGCTAAAAAGAAACGAAAATTGTCATCAAAACACCAAACTAACATATGCATTAAAAAATCACTTAATCAAGCCATTGAGTTCCACACACTCACAGGAGGCACAACCATAAAGGAAAAAATTATAAAAACTCTTATGAGATGAATGCCCTCTATAAAAGGCTATAAACTAAACATCAACGACTCCTCAAAGGGGAACCCTGTCAGGAGTGGTACGGGTTGAGTCATTAGTGAGTCAAGTGGCAAATGAATAGTAGGATATAGGGGCAATTTACATATGGCAAACAATATCAAAGCATAACTAACAACTCTTATGTAGGGACTCCATATAGCTTTAGAAAGAGGATTATTACCACTAGAAGTCAATATAGATTGCAAGAAACTCATCACTCTTACTGAGCTGTCTGGGGAGCCCGCCAATTCACCACACGTTTAGGGAAACAAATCGGGTGGCAGATGCTCTAGCAAGGGAGGGATCAAAGACTAATCAACAAAATTTCTTTTTGTGCTTGGAAGTTCCACCGGTGTTTGCTTCGAAAAAGTTGGACGTAGACAAAGGAGTAACTAATTTTGTTAGGCCACAAATGTCATCTACCACTTGTACTAATTGTAATAGTTATGATCCTATTGTATCCCCCCATAACACTATACTAGTAGGCGTACAATTCCGCCTCTTCCATGTACTGATACACATTAATCATTAACATAAGTATCTTTTGTAAAAAAAGGCATAAAATTTTACCCAAAAGAGGACAACTTCACCTATCTTATTTTTCTTGAATGATGAGATAAGATTGAATTGTTCATCTAAACAATGGAGGCTATATAAAGAATTTAAGGCCGAAGGCTCACCTTCAAACTTGTAGATTTCACACCTCTTGTATGATAAGTTTGTTAAAGTGATAGCTTGACAATCAAACTTGAAAGTTATTGATGTTGTTTTCTTATTAAAAATACTATTGTCCTCTTGTATGATAAGTTTGTTAAAGTGACAGCTTGACAATCAAACTTGAAAGTTATTGCTGTTGTTTTCTTATTAAAGATACTATTATCCTTTTATTATTATTATAGATATTCTTCGATTTATACATATTAGTTAATTTATATTTAGAAAATCTAAACATTGTGAGAAAATTTTCTCCTCTTTTAAATTTTCATTTTTCAAAAGAAAATTAATACTACAAAACTAAAATTATTTTTTAATAAAAACTTCTTACATTTATTACTATTGCACTATTTATTCTAGTTTCTATCGCTTTTCTACTTATCATTTATGTAAAAACAATCCGTCTAAGCGATTAATTATTAACTAATTAATGGAACTTGACTTTTGACTTATAAAATATTTGTTTGTGTAATATTAACGTTTTTTGTTCTATTTTTTTTTGTTAATTATCAAACCATAATAAAAATAATATATCATAATTTAATAGAAAATGATATTTTTGTAGCAATTAGTTGTACCCTTTTTTCTTTTTCTTTCTACATAGTTGTACTTTTCAATCCATAAAAATTTTGAATTAGATTATCAAAATAGTTTCATAGTAGGCACTTATGGCCATTTATTTAATATTCTCCCATTAACATATATTTGCAAATTAAAGAAATATATCAAGCCTTTTAATTCTTTAAAATGTACCTACAAAAATAAATAAAATCGTGATATACTAAAAAGAATTATCTTACTCCACTATACAATTATCCCACAATAACACTAATAGCAGGAGTACAACTCTGTCTCTCCCATGTACTGATACATATTAATCATTAATATAAGTATCTTTTGTAAAAGAAAAACATAAAATTTTACCCAAAAGAAGACCACTTCACCTATCTTATTTTTCTTGAACGAGGAGAAAAGACTGAATTGTTCATCTAAATTATGGAGGCCATATGAAGAATTTATAGGCCGAAGGATCACCTTCAAACTTGTAGATTTCACATATCTTGTATGATAAGTTTGTTAAAGTGACAACCTAACAATCAAACTTGAAAGTTATTGATGTTGTTTTCTTAATAAAGATACTATTGTCCTTTTGTTATTATAGATATTCTCTGATTTATACATATTAGTTAATTTATATTTAGAAGTTTAGTCATAAAAATTGCCTTCTATTTGATATTTGTGTACCTTGTTTGTATAGGTTCAAACAAGTATCTAGTTAGCCTTTATCTTTTCAATTTACGTTACATTGTTCATTGTGGAATTCGACACGACTCTTAGTTAAGTATTTTTATTGACGACGACCTCTCATTCTTTTAATTAGTTTTGAGGAGTGATTGAGTGTTATCACCGATTTACTTGCAGGCCTATTATATTATTATAAATTAAGAGAGGAAGATATAATAGTGATGGTGATAGTAGTTGTTGGTTTGAATCCATATCTCTATCATCATTGCTACGTACCTCTATTTGAGCTAGTATGATATGAGAGTGATGGTAATATCTGTTGATTTGTATGTACACCTTTGTCATTATCATTACCTTTAATAAAATGGGAATTATATGAAAATGGTGATGGTGATGATGGTGGTGGTGGTGCCATCAACATCGATAGCAACAATGATTCCTGTTGATTTACTAGCACATTTGTATCACTATTGTTACCTCTAACCCATCTGGAACGAAATGACGGTGGTAGAGATGGCGATTGTAAATTAGCTCTTTTGCTTTCTAAGGTTCTTACATGTTGGACTGATTTTGAAGGACTTGGTAATGGTACACTTAGGTTGTTTGAACCTTCTACAACGTCTACCTCTATTTCGTAGATTGGATAAAATTGAACATGAATCATGAATTCTTTGTAACACCCCATATTTTTTTTTGAACTGAGACTCGTACAATCCTCCGTTGTGAGTAGGATTTCACCGAGGGAATTAAAATTTCTTGAGTGTTAAGGTCACTAGATGTAGCACCTTGAATTTCAAGAAGAACTAAAGAGAGTTCATTCAAGTCATTCCTAAGTTCTTTTAAGTTTTGGGTCAACTTCAAACATCCATAACTTTCAGCACAAGATAAGTTAGGGGGTCTATGAGGTACCCAATGAAAGGTATTTGAATTATCCTTCCAACGCCACCAAGTTTTCTAAGTTTCGAGTTCGGATGAGTGACATATGCCCTTTTGAAGCCAGGCTGTCCAGTAAAGGAAAGTTACCCAAAAATAGGAAGGGTTATTTTGGTCTTTTTCTTAACCAATCAGATTTAATTCGTTTTTAGTAATATTTTAGGGGTCTAATCCTATTAGTTTCAGTTTTATAATCCTAATATACACCTAGGGTTTTAGTTGAGAGTTCAAGAAGAGAAAAGAAGTGAAAAGAGGAGAGGATCAAAGCGTTCCTCCAGAGTCTTGCATTTTGTTGCAGATTTTCGCCATGGGTTCCATCCCTAAGAGGTATGTAAGCTTCCATAGTGTTGGGTTAGTTCACCCACACACCAATCATATTTTTAGCGAAACTTCGTTCTTGAAGTTGAAATATTAGAATTCTTGATGAGTTCTTGATAAGTGTTCTTGAAGTTCATTCTAAATCTTGTTGTGTTGGGGTTTTGATGATTTCTTGAGAATAAAGTGAGTGTTTTGAGGGCTTTATTGAGTATATTAGAGTGTACTTATGTCAAGTAATCGAATCCAAGTGATTTGGGAAGAAACCGTTCTATTCTAGGCGAATTAGGGTGAGAAAACAAGCAAAGAATTTCGTCGGGTCTTCTGGGTTGGGGCCTGGTGCGTCGCGCCAGCCAGAGCACCCCAAAGTATGCTCTGAAGTTTAGGGGCTTGTGCCCTGCGCCACTCATAGCCCCAGGGTTGCCTGCCCCGTCCAGTTTGCAATCGGTTGCTCCGTTTGAGTTCTTTCGAAGCGTACCTTCACTCCTTTTCGATTCTAACTACTCTAAGCTACTTCTAAACACCTAAAATCATTCCTAACATGATCATAACCTTGAATTCATAATTCAAATTCAAGGTAGAGTTGAGAGTTAAGTTTTGAGAATTCTTTCGAACATTCTAAGAAAGTCCCTTTGAGTCCTTTTGTGGAGTCTTCTACAACTTCTAGTAACTTGTTCCAAGACTCAAGTAAGTGAGCATGAGACTGAGGAGAATGTATTCATGAGTCTACACTATCACCTAGATCCTTCATATCATGAACCATAACTCTTGAATTCATAATTCACATTCAAGAGAGAGTTAAGAGTAGAGTCCAAGAAAATATTTGATTCAATTGTGAATCCTTTGAGAACAACTATTTATTTGAGTTAAGTTTTTTGGAAGTAAGTATGAGAAAGAAAAGATTCATTTACTTGAGTTCCATATTGTTATTTAAACTCTTGAGTCGAGTCATTCATGCCCATAAAAACCGCATGGACTTCATAAATTGAATATCATTGAGACTAGTAGTATCTTCAGGTTCTAAGTCTTAAGTATTGAGTTCCTAATCCCCTTTGAGATTGTATTTTTAATTATGGGACTATTACATCTTACCCATGAAGTGCTTGAGTTGAATTGTTCATGCTCATAATTCCGCATGAACCTTATAAGTCGAATAATCTTGATATGAGAAGTATCTTTGAGTCCTTGAGTTGAGTAGTTCATGGTCATAATTCCACAGGAACCCTCTGAGTTGAGCATTCTTGAAATGAGTAGTATCATTGAAGTTCTTGAGTTCCAAGTATTGAGTTCTATCTATGGTTATTGAAAACCTTGCATTGAGTCGTTCACGAACATAATTCGGCATGAACCATATTTAAGAAATCCTTTACAAATGTTTTAACTTTGTTTTAAGACTTAAGATTTGAGTTGAGTAAAGAGTAAGAGTAAAGTTTATTTCTTCAAAGATTATACGGGAACTAAGTATTCCCAAAGAGTTAAAATGTTTTCACATTTGAACAAGAAAGGAAACACCGATTTCCAAGAGAGCTTTTAAGCTAAGTTTTGAGTAATTATCTCAAACCAAAGAAATAGTTTTGTTTTAAAAACATATGAGCTAAGTATATTTTTGGGACTAGTATTGAGCACCGATATGGGGATGCGAGTTCATAATAACTCAAGTCTCCATAAACCATGTAGCCATCATGGGTAGAAGTGATCATATCTTTTAGATGATTCCTTAGTGGTTTTTAGCATAGACTAGTGGATCCACTTAGTTAAGGCGTTCTATATGACGACAAAGTATAGGACAGTTCTGGAAGCGTGGGAAAGACGATGTAGCATCACTTAGGCTCATAGTGGTGGTTGTCGGTTAGAGAAACTCCTATAGAGTTATATTATATTTTTATATACACATTGAGTATTATTGTATTTTTTCAATACATTGAGTTGCTATCTACATTTCTACAGCTTTCCATATATATTACATCTTTTACTATTGCTTTATCCTTGAGTATCATGAGCTGAGTAAATTTGAGTAGTTTTGAGTATCCTTGAGTATTCGTGGAGTTGAGTAAGTTTGAGAAGAGGTAAGTATGTTTCCCTTTTTATCAAGTTACAAGCTTATGTTATGCTTTAGAATTCCCCTTACATGCTCGTACATTCCACGTACTGTGCCATTTTGCTTGCATCCTTTCATGATGCAGATTTAGGTATTCAGGATCATCAACAAGATCTTTGTTGATACCACAAGGAGTTCGAGTTAGCTATGGTGAGCTTTCTTACTTCCGGAGGATTTCATTTACTTTTCAGTTTTGTTAGGATGTCGTGAGTCTTGTCCTAACTTCCATCTTTGTCATTTAGAGGCTTCATAGATAGACAATAGAGTTTTAGAAGTCTGTTCATTTATTTTATTAAATGTTTTAAAAACTTAAGTTGCCTATTTTATGGCGAGTTGAATAATTTATTTTTATTCAGAGTTTTCATTTGAGTTTCATGAATTTTTATTCACTTTTTAAGCTTTGTATGCTTGAGTTAGTCTTTCGCTTGTAGTCAGCCAGGATGAGGGTTTGTTTGGGGACCAACAATGGTTCTCGAGTGCCGGCTACGTCCAGGGTATAGGCTCGGGTCGTGACAAACTTGGTATCAGAGCACAGAGTTCAAGTGTCATAGGGTGTCTATGAAGCTGTGTCAGTAGGATCTTGTTTATGGTTGTGAAGGCCTCACTTCTATAAATGAGGAACTACAGACATTTAAGAAAAGTTTCCCTTCTTTCATACTCTTAATCGTGCTATAAAGCTATGTCATAGAGACGTATTCTAACTTGTGCGTTCTCCTATCCTTTCGACTACCCATTATACTAGAGGTGGTTGAAAAGCAGAGTCAGTTCTTTGTTGATGAGTTGTTCTTAGCAAGAGTTTTGAGGAAGTCATGAGACTCCAGAGGGGCTTGAGAGAAGCCTATGAGTGAGTTAAATGTTGAGTTTAAGAGGAATGCACCCATATTCATGTGAATCGTGCGGTTGAGTAAAAATCGAGTTGTACTCTCTTCTCTAAGCCTTGTTTCAGCTGAGATCCTTATGAGAAAGTATGTTTAGAGCTTGGGTAGTATTTTCACCCAAAAAGGTAGTATGAGCTACGAGATTATGAGTAGTAGTAGTAAAGAGCGCCCCTTAAGTTAAGAGAATAGTATGCAGAGGTTTAATAATCCTATAAAGGGAGATAGTGATGAGGCAAGCTATGCTACTATAGTTATGCACCTAGTAAGTTACTAATGAATAGTTTTCCCTTATGGGTAGACTAAGAAGTGATTAGTTGTGAAGATTCTATCATAGGAGGTAGAGTGTGTTGTAGCTAGAAAGGAGTTTGTGGTGAAGTTTCATTGTGTAGGTAATGACCAAGTGTAAGCGTTGAATAGAAGAGCAAAAGTATTCATAAAGTGATAGATCTAAGCTAGGCTTATGATATGTTTGAGAGGGTCATGATGTTCAAAAGGTTATAGAACTGATTAAGTAATGAGGAATAGTATAGTAGGAGAGCAATCATATTGATATTTGGGTTTAGTAATAAACATTAAGCTTGAATTTGAGGTGAGTTTCATGATCAAAAGAAGGGCAACCTGAGGGTGATGATGTTAGTCTTGATATTTGATCTAGAAGACTTGGGGAATTGAGATGTTAGCTGGAATAGATATGAGTGGTACAAGTGAGAGTCCCTAACCCTTAGATAAAGGTAGTGAAGCGTGGCTAAGTCACAAAAGTAAAAAGAGCGTTAAGAGGTGTACCACGAGGGTATGTAATCAGAAGAGGTTAAGAGAAACACCTTAGAAATAGGTCTTAGTACCTGCTTATGGAGAGTTTGGTAGTCATGAGATAAACTTCTCCCGAGTGTTAGAGTAAAAGATGATGTAGACTAGTTTAGAGATGATGTGGAATAGCTCTATAACTTTCAAGTGTTAGCTTTAGACATAAGGGGGAGATGATAAGATGAGAAATAAAGTCATATGTTTGAGAGTAAGATAGTAATGAGTTCCAAATAGTATGAGAGATATCCTTTTGGAGGTCCTTTTTGTAATAGAGTGATGTTAGAAAGAGGAGGTTGATGTTCTTATCGTAATAGTAATGGTGAGATAATCCCATCTAAGGTTATAAATGAGGGGGATGAGGTTTTACTATGAGAAATAGTTAAATGAGAGCCCTTAGTTGGTTTCGAAGGAGTTGGTTAGAAGGAGTCCATGGAGTTGTTAGAGTACTAAGCTTGAATGTGGTGTTGTTAAACATTAGGTGGTTCTTGGTATGAGCCCAATGTGGTGGTAAAGAGTAAAGTCTTGGGATGAGATTCCCTATAGAGAGGTATAGAACCTGAACCTAAGGATTTGGGTTAAGCTTGAATATAGTAAGAGCATACCATTAGACACAGACCTTAGTAAGAGTAATCCATTCCATACCCAGTCCAGCCGTCATTAGAGGATGAATGATCCCAAAGGGGAGATATTGTAACACCGCAATTTTTTTTTCAAACTGAGACTCGAACAATCCTTCGTTGTGAGTAGGATTTTACTAAGGGAATTAAAATTTCTTGAGTGTTAACGTCACTAGATGTAGCACCTTGAGTTTCAAAAAGAACTAAAGAGAGTTCATTCAAGTCATTCCTAAGTTTCTTTAAGTTTTGGGTCAACTTTAAACGATCATAACTCTCAGCACAAGATGAGTTAGGTGGTCTACAAGGTACCCAATGAAAGGTATTTGAATTATCTTTCCAACGCCGCTAAGTTTTCTACGTTTTGAGTTTGGATGAGTGACATATGCCCTTTTGAAGTCAGGCTGTCCGGTTAAAGAAAGTTACTCGAAAATAGAAAGGGGTATTTTGGTCTTTTTCTTACCCAATCAGATTTAATTCATTTTTAGTAATGTTTTAGGGGTCTAATCCTATTAGGTTCAGTTTTATAATCCTAATATACACCTAGGGTTTTAGTTGAGAGTTTAAGAAGAGAAAAGAAGTGAAAAGAGGAGAGGATCAAAGCGTTCCTCGAGAGACTTGCGTTTTGTTGTAGATTTTCGCCATGGGTTCAATCCCTAAGAGGTATGTAAGCTTCCATAGCATTGGGTTAGTTCACCCACACTCCAATCATGTTATTTTCAGCGAAATTTCGTTCTTGAAGTTGAAAGATTAGAGTTCTTGATGAGTTCTTGTTAGGTGTTTTTGAAGTTCATTCTAAATCTTGTTGTGTTGGGGTTTTGATGATTTCTTGAGATTAAAGTGAGTGTTTTGAGGGCTTTATTGAGTAGATTAGAGTGTACTTATGTCAAGTAATCTAATCCAAGTGATTGGGGAGGAAATCGTTCGATTTTAGACGAATTAGGGTGAGAAAACGAGCAAAGAATTTCGTCGGGTCTTCTGGGTTGGGGCCTGGCGCGTCGCGCCAGCTAGAGCACCCCAAAGTATGCTCTGAAGTTTAGGGGCTCGCGCCCTGCGCCACTCATAGCCCCAGGGTCGCCTGCCCCGTCCAGTTTGCAATCGGTTGCTCCGTTTGAGTTCTTTCGAAGCGTACCTTCACTCTTTTTCGATTCTAACTACTCTAAGCTACTTCTAAACATCTAAAATCATTCCTAAACCTTGAATTCATAATTCAAATTCAAGGTAGAGTTGAGAGTTAAGTTTTGAGAATTCTTTCGAACATTCTAAGAAAGTCCCTTTGAGTCCTTTTGTGGAGTCTACTACAACTTCTAGTAACTTGTTCCAAGACTCAAGTAAGTGACATGAGAGTGAGGAGAATGTATTCATGAGTCTACACTATCACTTAGATCATTCATATCATGGACCATAACTCTTGAATTCATAATTCATATTCAAGAGATAGTTGAGAGTAGAGTCCAAGAAAATATTTGAGTTCAATTCTGAATCCTTTGAGATCAACTATCGATTTGAGTTAAGTTTTGAGGAAGTAAGTATGAGAATGAAAAGATTCATTTACTTGAGTTCCATATTGCTATTTAGACTCTTGAGTCGAGTTGTTCATGCCCATAAATTCCGCATGGACTCCATAAATTGAGTATCATTGAGTGGAGTAGTATTTTGAGGTTCTAAGTCTTGAGTATTGAGTTCCTAATCCCCTTTGAGATTGTATTTCTAATCATGGGACTATTACATGTTACCCATGAAGTCCTTGAGTTGAATTGTTCATGACCATAATTCCGCATGAACCCTATAAGTCGAACAATCTTGAGATGAGAAGTATCTTTGAGTCATTGAGTTGAGTAGTTCATGGTCATAATTCTGCATGAATCCTCTGAGTTGAGAATTCTTGAAATGAGTAGTATCATTGAAGTTCTTGAGTTCCAAGTATTGAGTTCTATCTATGGTTATTGAAAACCTTGCATTGAGTCGTTCACGAACATAATTCAGCATGAACCATATTTTAAGAAATCCTTTACAAACGTTTTAACTTTGTTTTAAGACTTAAGATTTGAGTTGAGTAAAGAGTAAGAGTAAAGTTTATTTCTTCAAAGATTATACAGGAACTAAGTATTCCCAAAGAGTTAAAATGTTTTCACATTTGAACAAGAAAGGAAACACCGATTTCCAAGAGAGCTTTTAAGCTAAGTTTTGAGTAATTATCTCAAACCAAAGAAATAGTTTTGTTTTAAAATATATGAGCTAAGTATATTTTTGGAAGTAGTATTGAGCACCGATATGGGGATGCGAGTTCATAATAACTCAAGTCTCCATAAACCATGTAGCCATCATGGGTAGAAGTGATCATACTTTTTAGATGATTCCTTAGTGGTTTTTAGCATAGACTAGTGGATCCACTTAGTTAAGGCGTTCTATATGATGGCAAAGTATAGGACAGTTCTGGCAGCGTGGGCAAGACGATGTATCATCACTTAGGCTCATAGTGGTGGTTGTCGGTTAGAGAAACTCCCACAGAGTTATATTGTATTTTTACATAAACATTGAGTATTATTGTATTTTTTCAATACATTGAGTTACTATCTACACTTTTACAGCTTTCCATATATATTGCATCTTTTACTGTTGCTTTATCATTGAGTATCATGAATTGAGTCTTTCGAGTTGAGTATCTTATCCTTGATTACTTCTAAGTTGAGTAAGTTTGAGAAGAAGTAAGTATGTGTCTCTTTTTATCAAGTTTCAAGCTTATGTTATGCTTTAGAATTCCCCTTACATGCTCGTACATTCCACGTACTGATCCATTTGGCCTGCATCCTTTCATGATGCATATTCAGGTATTCAGGATCATCAACAGGAGCTTTGTTGATACCACATGAAGTTCGAGTTAGCTATGGTGAGCCTCCTTGCTTTCGGAGGATTTCATTTATTTTTTAGTTTTTTAGGATGTCGTGGGTCTTGTCCCGACTTCCATCTTTGTCATTTAGATGCTTCATAGATAGACAGTAGAGTTTCAGAAGTCTTTTCATTTATTTTATTAAATGTTTTAAAGACTTAAGTTTCCTATTTTATGGTGAGTTGAATAATTTATTTTTATTCAGAGTTTTCATTTGAGTTTCATGAATTTTTATTCACTTTTTAAGCGTTGTATGCTTGAATTAGTCTTCCGCTTGTAGTCAGCCAGGATGAGGGTTTGTTTGGGGACCAGCAATGGTTCTCAAGTGCCGACCACGTCCAGGGTGTAGGCTCGGGTAGTGACATTCTTGATAGCTGCAAACAGTTCTCCCACATAAAGGACACTCAATTGGTTCTAGATGAGTCGACATTATGAAAAAATAAATAGAAGAGGAAGCAATATAAAAATGTTAATATTTAAGGTCAAACAACACATCCTTAGATAACTATAATTGGATTTGGTCTCTCAAATGCCCGAACAAAATTAAGTACTTCATCTGGTTATGTCAGCACAGTTGGTTGCCTATCAGAAAATACCCACATTCCATAGGAATTAACGTCGATCAGCTATGCCATATATGTAACAAAACAGAGACTATAGACAATATTTTTATAGAATACTACCTAGTAAAAAAAATGTGGAAAGACCTATATGTCCTACAACATATAAATCAATTTAAAAATAACCAAGGAAAAGATTGGCTAAGACTCTTAAGGAACCTGCAGGTACGTACAGAGCAAAAGTTTCTGAACCTGAAAAAATTACTTCCATTTTTCCTATGGAGCATATGGCTAAAAAGAAACGAAAATTATCATCAAAACATCAAAACTAACATATGCATTAAAAAATCACTTAATCAAGCCATTGATTTCCACACCCTCACGGGAGGCAAAACCATAAATGAAAAAATTATAAAAACTCTTATCAGATGAATGCCCCCTATAAAAGGGGAACCCTGGCAGGAATGGTACGGTGGAGTCAGTAGAGACTCAAGTGGAAAATGAATAGTAGGATATGTGGGCAGTTTACATATGGCAAAGAATATCAAAGCAGAACTAACAACTCTCATGTAGGGATTCCATATAGCTTTAGTAATGGAAGTCAATATAGAATGCAAGGAACTCATCACTCTTATTGAGAACGATCACCAATCTTATACAGACATGTTACTTGATTGAAAGGATCTACTGAGCGCTCTGGGGAGCCCCCCAATTCACTACATGTTTAAGGAAATAAATCAGGTGGCAGATTCTCTAGCAAGGGATGGATCAAAGATTAATCAAGATAATCCTTTTTGTGCTTGAAAGTTCCACCAGTGTTTGTTTCGTAAAAGTTGGATGTAGACAACGGAGGAACTTTTTTTGTTAGGCCACAAAGGTCATCTACCACTTCTACTAATTGTAATAGTTATGATCCTATTGTATCCCACCATAACACAACTAGCAGGCGTACAACTCTGCCTCTTCCATGTACTGATACATATTAATCATTAATATAAGTATCTTCTAAAAAAAAACATAAAATCTTACCCAAAAGAGGACAACTTCACCTATCTTATTTTTCTTGAACGAAGAGATAAGATTGAATTGTTCATCTAAATAATGGAGGCTATATAAAGAATTTAAGGCCGAAGGCTCACCTTCAAACTTGTAGATTTCACATCTCTTGTATGATAAGTTTGTTAAAGTGACAACCAAACTTGAAAGTTATTGATGTTGTTTTCTTATTAAAGATACTATTTGTCCTCTTGTATGATAAGTTTGTTAAAGTTACAGCTTGACAATCAAACTTAAAAGTTATTGTTGTTTTCTTATTAAAGATACTATTGTCCGTTTGTTATTATAGATATCCTCCGATTTATACATATTAGTTAATTTATATTTAGAAAATCTAAACATTGTGAGAAAAAATTCTTCCTATTTTGAATTTTCATTTTTCGAAAGAAAATTAATACAAAAAAATTTAAAATATTTTTTAATAAAAATTTCTTACATTTATTGCTATTGCACTATTTATTCTAGTTTTTATAGCTTTTCTACTCATCATTTATGTAAAAACAATCCGTCTAAGCGATTTATTATTAACTAATTAATAAGCAATTAATTATTAACTAATTTTTGGTTCTATTTTTTTTGTTAATTATCAAACCATAATAAAAATAATAGATCAATAGAAAATGATATTTTTGTAGCAATTAGTTGTACCCTTTTTTCTTTATCTTTCTACATAGATGTACTTTCCAATCTATATAAATTTTGAATTAGATTATCACGATAATTTCATAGTAAGTACTTATGACCATTCATTTAATATTCTTTCATTAACATATATTTGAAAATTAAAGCAATATTTCAAGCCTTTTAATTCTTTAAAATGTACCTACGAAAATAAACAAAATCGTAATATACTAAAAAGAATTATCTTACTCCACTATACTAGTATCCCGAATATGTGCTAAGTAAGCCAAACACTCCTTCTCTACCATCCTCCTTTCTCTAAAATTGATATCACCCTCTTAGGTGAATGGTTAAATGTACCCTTCAACACAAAATGTGGAACTCCTGACATAACAAAAGTAACAGTCTTGACATAACATCCAAAACTGTATGATAAGAACATAACCAATTCATACCTAAAATCACATCAAAATCCATCGTATGAAGAATGATAAGGTCCACCCATGTATCATACCCCCAACAAGGTCACAAGGCTAGATCATACACTACTAATAAATCACATACATGAGTAGAAACATGTATAGGTACTATCAAGGAATCACACATCATATTCAGGTACCTAGCAAAATAGGTAGATACATACGAATAAGTAGATCCTAGATCAAATAAAATAATAGTATGTCAATAAAAAGTTGAAATAATATATGTGATAACTGCATTTAAAGCCTCAACCTCTTTTCTACCTAGAAAAGAATAATAATAGTCACATCAACTTCTGGACTACGTGCTTTTACCTTCACGACCTGTCTATGCTCCATCCCTATCTATTTTCTTTTTAATTTTTTTATCTCAATCGAAATTTGTGTACCTAATATCCTGCCCAACCGATCGTACATATATCCACCAAGAAAAACCATCATTTGTTATTAAATCAATATTTCACAAGGAATAACATCAATAACTAGATTGATGTGAATATCATAACAAAATGAATAAAGTTTGAGTGAACACCATAAATCGAATTATATATCCAAATTAGTTATAGAGAATATATTTTATATGAATACAAAGAAAAGTAATGGTAAATCTTAGGTAGAAAAAATCTGACATTAAGTGACGTTAGCCTTACATGAGAAGTTGACTATTAAACTTAAGAGATGAAAAAACTTAAGAATCAATCTAGCATTCACAAAAAGAATTTATACAGTTACGACCCAAATATGGATGTGATGACACTTGTCTATTCCATCAAGACGAGTCATCCTCAACCCAATAAAATGAAAGAGATGCAAATGAAACAAGAACAAGATAAAAGTGGAAAACCTATTCATTCTATTATAACCCCAAAACCTAGTTGTCACGTGTACAAGCCATTAATCCATAATGTGCGAAATGAAAGAAAATTACAAGTCTCCATGTCTTCGTTGCTCAAGTAGAACAAAGCATAAAATAAGGAACAATTGGGTCCGCTAGAATGACAAGCAACTACCTCTCAAAGTCCTTTGACAAGCCTCAAAAATAGGAGAAGAAGAAGAGCAATTACATGAGCGGGACTCTGAACCGACAAAAGTACTGTAGAATAAAGGAGTGAATACCAATCAACATGGTACTCAACAAGTAACCAAATAAATAAGGCAAAACAAGCTAGAAATGAATACTCCTTTCATCCCAACCAAACTTTCTCAAACTACAACCTGCATAGAAATTAGCCCAACCTAACAGTTTCACAATACATAGTTTACAAGGCTTAATCAAATAGTTCAATAGTAACAGTTCAAAAACCAACACATATCAACTATGTCAATCACAAGTAACAAATAGATCAATCACAAGTATCAATTGCATCGAAATGTCAATAATCAACTCTTGCCGAAACTATTTTCCTTTGGCTTTATATTACATCACTAGCCGGAGTCATTTCCCTTCAGCACAACATCGCATGTATCATCACGATGTACAACAATCAATGCAAATAAGCAATTTCACACCATAAGGAAGAGAATAATTCAAGCAATTCAAGTCCACATAAATGTAATCAAAGCATTTCATCAATCAACCAAATAGGGCCACAACAAGGCAATCCACAAAAACCCAACTCCAAAAATGAAGTTTGCATTAAAAAAAATTTATTTGAAAATGTTACCCAATACATTTGGAAATCATTGGTGGAATTCATCTCAAAAAAGGAAATCAATTTAGTTCACAATCAATATTTTAGTTTAGAACTCAAGTTCTTGAAAAACCTTGCCATTTACCAATCAAAATCTCAAGTTTTGATGTTAAAATCGATAAATGATCAAAGAGAAATGATGTTTTAGGGTCACAAAAGCTTACCCAAATGATTTAGCACAAGAAATCTCTTCAAAATCAGCTCCAAGGGTTTTCGAAAACTCAAAAATGGAAAATGGGGGGTTAAACTTCAAAATTTCGTATAAAAACACTATGATGTCACTGAAATAAACTCGGCCTTTGCTTTTGCAAAGGTTGCGATCGTGAACTGGCCCTTTGCAATCACAAAGGTATGGACTTCCACCTTCCTCTCTTTCACGATCAGGTTCTCGCAATTTTGAGGTTTGTGAAAGTGAACACCCTATCGCGATCGTGAGTTGTAGCAGATATCAAACCTCAACAAAATCAGCCAACACAGAAATCATCAAAAGGATCCTAGGGATTCGTTCGAAATATGATACACATAGACCATATATGCAAATAGAATAAACTCGATGTTTCGAACTTAATGTAATCATTGGAACATGAATTTGTAGTCTCCTTGACCCGACATCTGTGAAATTCACAAGAAACTAACATAACACTTAAAAAGGCAAAATCAAGCTTGGGACCTCTGAAATTAAACTAAGACCTCGCCAAGACCTTTATCCCCGGATCCAACGGAACTATTGAAATTCTGATGCGAGCGTCCAAACCCCAAATGTTGACTAAAGTCAATCGAAAGACTAAAATTTTACAAATTTCAAACTTTGAACCTCACATCCTCAAAACGACTCTGAATTTGAAATCAGAACTCTCATAGACCAATTTCCACATTCCAAAACTGACGGAATCGATAGAATTTCATTCCGACACTCGAAACTTCAAAAGACACCAAAAAACACTTTTAAGCAACTTTAGCCTTTCAAAAATAAAAACTTACCAAATTCTCAACGTTTTACTCAAAGTTTAAAATCAACTTTCAAAACTTAATAAAAAATAACTCAGGGTCGAAGTAAGGAGGGGCAAAATGGTAATTTTTTAAAAATTTCCAAAAATGAAAGACCGGGTCATTACATTATTATAACACCCTCACTTTCAAAATGTCTAAGTACCCGTTTGGCCAAGTGATACCATATCACGATATGGAATCAACATTTGGACATGCGATTTCACGCTGATTCCATCTCATGATTTCATATCATGAGATGGGAATCCATATTTTCCAAAAATCATGATATGGGAATTTCATGTCATGATTTGAGATATTTTAAATACAAAAATTGATCCACAAGTTTATATTTTGTTAAAGCAACCCTACATTTATATCTACTATCCATTTATTTCATATGTAAATAAAATTTATAATCACATCATTACTTTTTTAAATTTATTATTCTCACCGACATAACATATATTATTCTCACCAACATATAGTCACTTTAACTCACACCAACCGATTGTTGAGTAATAAATTTGTTCTCTTCATTTACTCCAACACCTAATTTATTACTTCTACCATTTTGTATTTATTACAACTTATAGTTATATCTATTTGAACAATAGAGCAGATCAAATTGATGCAGAGAAAGGTGTTCTCTTCATTTACTCCAATAAATTGATGCAGTAAGTTAGGTTGGATAGGCTTAAATGCATAATTATTTAAGCTCAACCATAAAATTTTGAAGAGCCAGTGAAAGGTGTTCTCTTCATTTACTCCAATAAATTGATGCAGTGAAAGTTAGGTAGGATAGGCTTAAATGCATAATTACTTATGCTCAACCAATTTTTTTTGAAGAGCCAAATAATTTATGAGAAAGTTATGTGATAAGATAGTTCTATTTATAAAACAACCCATAGTTATATCCATTTGAACAACAAAGCAGATCAAATTGACCAATAAGTCTTCTATCATTTTTCAAGTGAGTTAAATATTCTCTACTCTTTCAATTTTTAATTTTTATGACTAGATTTATAGTTTTTTTTTCTAATTGGTTAACTAGATTTAGGAATAAAGTTTAGATATGAATTTCCTATGTTCTCATTTATTTCTAGTTACTTTGTTTTTTTTTTTTTGAAATTAGAATACAATGCACATAACTTGTCAAGATGATTTTTGAATTTCGTATGAAAATTCAGAGATTGCACCTCCACCGATTAACAGGGTAAGCATAAGCAAAAATTTAAAATAATATTTTGGTGTTCATGTGAAACAAGTTTTTTCAATTTTAAATAAATCAAAGTGAGCATAGCAATTACAATTTTTTATCATATTATTATTATACTGTAGAAATGTAAAAGAATGAGTAAACCCAGTGATTCAAATGTTGAAAAATGGTCAGAAGAGGACATATCAGCCCTCATAGAGGTCTTACATGACGATGCAAGAAAATATGCATTTAATGGTTCTACAATCAACGGTCCATGTTGGAGGGTAATCATCAATCTAAAACTAGCAAGCAAGACTATTATGATGAAAATCGCATTAAGACGAAATGTAGAGGATTAAAGAAAGGTATAAAGGATTTCAAGGACTTACTTCAGTCTTGTTCCGGATATGGTTGGGATCCTGAAACAAACACAATCACTTGTCCTTCTGATATTTGGAGACAACATGTGGCAGTAATCTTGTCTGCTTAGTATCGTCTATTTTCCTTTTCACTATGTGACCTTTCATAAAATGTGACATTTTACTTTATATTTTTTTTTCAGAAAAAAATAAATAAAGGTGTTAATATTTCCAAAATCAAACTTAAAGAACTTAATCATTATGAATTATTGGATGAGATTTTTGGAAAATCAATTGCCTTAGGTAACCATGTTGTCTACAGTACAATGCCTGTTTCACAACCAACAATAGATGAACCTACTGAAGTGGAGGATGACATATTTTCTTGTGACGACAATCCTGTTAATACTGAAAATGCATATCAGCCTATGAGTGTGAATATCGACAACGACAATGGTAGTGGAAAGTGGACTACGTGTGATGTATCTATTCGAGAAAATGATCAAAATGGTCCTTGATGTATTGAGGTTGTTTTATTTCGGTCCTTAATGTATTTTAGGTGATTGAAATAGTCCTTCATGTATGAAAAAATGTGTTCAATTTAGTCTTTTACCCTAAACTTAACAATTTACCCCCAAAAACTGTTAAGTATAACTGTGGGACCCACATAACTTCTAAAATTCACAATTTTTACCATCTTTATTAGCTAAAAAAAAAAGAGTTTCATGAATTTTTAAACACTATTTTCTTTAACATCTAACCACACAATTACAAAATAATTATTATTAAAAGATTGAATGAAATGGATCGTCAAAATGTGATAAGATAATAAAGTACCCAAAAGAACACCATTGACTGAGACACGAAATTGAAAAGACCTGTAGCTCCTGAAAGTATAGAATTTGCAATCGAAAACATGACCTTCATACTGCTACCTAAAAGAGATGTGCTAGTAATAATTACTCCTTGCATTACATCTCTTCTCCACTCTTATTGACGATCCATTTCATTCAACCTTTTTACAATAATTATTTTGTAATTGTGTGGTTAGATGTTAGAGAAAATGATATTTTAAAATTCATGAAACTCTTTCTTTGAGCTAATAAAGATGATAAAAATGGTGGATTTTGTAAGTTATGTGGGCCCCACAGTTATATTTAACAGTTTTTGGGGGTAAATTGTTAAGTTTAGGGTAAAAGACTAAATCGAACACATTTTGTCATACATGAAGGACTATTTCAATCACGTAAAATATATTAAGGACCAAAATAAAGCAACCCCAATACATCAAGGACCATTTTGATCATTTTCTCTATCTATTCCAACTGATGGTATCACATCTTCTCGCCGTAAAAAAAAATAGACCTACAACAATCGAAGGCATATTCAATGATTCGAAGGAACACTTGAAGTGGACGTGAAATAAAGAGGGATCAAAAGAAAAAGAGAAACGAGAACGGGAAGAAGCACAATCGTCAACACATAATGAGATTGATATCTACTATGAGCAAGTTGTATTTATTCAACTGCAAAATCTCATGACTATGCATAATATTGATAAAAGATAGTTTTCATTAGCGGTGCCGCACTTTCTTAATCTTAGTATTCGCAAAATGTTCGTTCACATGACTGAAGAATATCAAGTCCAATGGATAGAGGACTTGGGAAAAATTTGATCAATTAATTATTAATATTAGTCAAGTGGACTAGTTATAATTTTTTTTGATTAAATTTCATTAAAAGTGTTTTGACTCAAACTTGTGGGAGCCAATGGTTCAGATCAGTAGTTAAAAAATGGTAACTTTTTAAAATTTCATTATTCAATAATATTTAACTATTGATTTTTCTTTTAAATAGTTAGAAGTCAGTGATGTTTGTTAATTTTTATCTTAGTTTATTTAACTTCTGAGTTAATATTTTCTCACTAATGTATGTTTTTTTTCTACTTTATGGGTTATTTGTAAGAATAGTTGAAAGATATGAGCACAGAAAGTAGTGCTAGTGAGTTTGATAGCGACATTGAGGATGTTATGTCGAACACAACAACATACATCTAGGCCTGGTATGGTATGGTATGGATCAATGAACTTCTTTGTGGACATCGCATGCGTATGTACGAATCTATGCAGTTTTATCCTAAAACATTTTGTCAGCTTGTTAGTTTGATAAAACAAAATAACGTGTTGCCAATTGAGCATCGGACCACACGGGTTCAAATTGAGGAGGCTTTGGGTATTTTTCTAACCATCATTACACGAAATGATAGTCAATGCTCAGCAAGTGAAACTTTTCAAAATTCACTTGAAATGAATAACTGGCATGTTAAAATAGTTGCTGAGGCAATTAGCAAGATGGCACCAACATTTATACAACCAAAAAAATATGACAGGTGTACTTTCCAAAATTCGACATAATACTCGATTTTGGCCTTGGTTTAAGGTAAAATTTCAAACACATTAATAAATTTATTTTATTGCCTAATAAGTGCACATTTATATTTTATGTGTAAGTTATTAGTATTTAGTTACATACTCACTATCGACTTTGTTTAAAGAGATGGTATTTATTTTATGACTTTGCATTGTCTTGGAAGCACTATTTTATTATTCTTACAAATATTATTTAATGAAGTGCATTCTATAACGCTTCCAATTTATTTTATGCACATTAAACTAATATTGATGTGTTTTTTATTTGGTAGGATGGTGTTGGTGCGATTGATGGAACATATATAAAAGGGGAGATTCCTAAAGTGGTGCAACAAGCATATCGTAATCGCAAAGGAAGAACATCACAAAATGTCTTGTGTGCTTGTGATTTTGATATGCGATTTATCTTTGTTGCTTCTGGTTGGGAAGGTACTGCACATGACAGTAAAGTACTTGAGAATGCACTTGTTGAACCAACGTCACAATTTCTATTTCCGCCACATGGTAACTTTAAATTACATCCTTAGACTACATATTATTTATTTACACAAAGCTGTCTCATTTACGTCACATATGCTTCTAGTAATTCTTTATAAAATGTTTGTCGGTCGATAAATATTATGTTGTTCATGTTGGTTTTCGAAATACAAAGGGCTACGCTATCATTTGCAATATTACAGAGGAAGTGAAAGAGAGCCTCAAAATTCCAAAGAATTTTTTAATTATAGGCATTTATCTCTGCGCAATGTGATTGAATGGACTTTTGGAGCTTGGAAAAATAGATTCAGAATACTAAAACAAGACATGAACCATTATGATATTGATACACAAGTGAAAATAGTCATAGCTTGTGCATTATTACATAATTATTTGTGAGAATACCAAAGCACTGATGGAATATTTATGGTCTACGAGAATGAAAATATAGTTGCGGATGATATTCACCAACAAATGGCTCAAAGTAACAATGTTGGTTCGTCTTCTCGGTCACATGATTGAGAAATGCAAGTTCAACATGAGGAGATTGTCCGTACTATGCATGAAGATTATATTAAAGACTAGTACACTACAATTTATGTTCAATTTTTTTTATTGAATTAAAGTTAGATGAAACAATTACTTAAGTGGAGAACAAATAGCTTTGTAATAATTTATTATGCGATTTTATAAATTTATGTTTATTTGGTAATATTGAATAAACAATTGAGGCTATTTTAATAGTTTTACAACTTATAGAATTCTTATTGTAACACCTCGGTATTTGAAAAAGCTAAAAATAGAAGGAACTAAATCGGAAATAGCAAAATCTGAAATTTTGCAAGTTAGGCGTAGGTTATGAGTTTTGGGTCAACTTCAAATGACCATAACTTTCAGTACAGGATGAGTTATGTGGCCCATAAGATATCAAATTAAAGGTCTTGAAATCCTCTTTCCAATGCTATTGAGTTTGCTAATTTTCGAGCTCCTATGAGGGAGATATGACCATTTGAAGTCAGGCTGTCCATTTAAGGTAAGTTACCCAAAAATATGAGGGGTATTTTGGTCTTTTGCTTACCCAATCAGCTTAAAACATTTTTAGTAAATAATTAGGGGTCTAAACTGATTTTTTTCAGTTTTACAAATCCTTATTTACGCTACGGTTTGAGAGAAGTTCAAGAAGAGGAGAAAAGTCAAGGCGTTCTTCAAGTTTTCTTGTGAATCGAAGGTTGTTTCGCCAAGGGTTTAATTCCTAAGAGGTATGTGAGTTCTCATAGTGTTGGGTTCGTTCACCCACACGCCAATCATGTTATTTTCAGCATAATTTCGTTCTTGAAAGTTAAAGGATTAGAGTTTTTGATTAGTATTCTTGAAGTTTGCTTTTGTTCTTGAATTAGGATGGGTTTGATGAGTTCTTGGGATAATCGTATCGAGTTTAAGAGTTTTTTTTTAGTAGATTCTCATGTACTTGTATTGGGTAATTGAATATAAGGAGAAATTGAGAAAAAGAATTGATTCTAGACGAATTAGGATCAGAAAACGAGAAAAATTCGTCAGGATGATCTGGGGGAGGGGTGACACGGAGCGCCCCAGATGCGCCAGCAGGTCTGGCGTGGCGCGCCAGCAGTGCACCATTTTGGACTCTTTGAATTTTAGGGGTTGGCGCCCCGCGCCAGTAGTGCGCTAGGGTCACCTGCCCCTACCCTTTTTTCGTCGTTTTACCCGTCTAAGTTCTTTTAAAGTATACCTTTACTTCCTATCAATTATAACTACTCTAAACTACTTTTAAACATCTAGAAACCATTTACAACACGAATCATAACCTTGAATTCATAATTCAAATTCAAGGTAGAGCTAAGAGTTACGTCTTGAGAGTTCTTCGAGTCATTTTAAGAAGTCTTTTTACAAATTGTTTTAAACTTGTTTTAAGACTTGAGCATTGAGTTGAGGAAGAGTAAGAGCTGAGTTCATTTTCTTTAAAATGATATATGGGAACTAAGTATTCCCAAGAGAAATGTTTTTACATTTAAGAAAAGTGGAAACACCGATTTCCAAAGATTTCATGAACAATTTTCAATATTATCTCTTTTTAGAGAAACCTTTTGAGTAATAATCTCAAAGTTGAGGAAGAGGAAATATTTTTCTTAAAACATAATGAGCTAAGTTATATTTTGGGAGTAGTATTGAGCACCGATATGGGGGAGAATTCTAATAACTCACTGCCCCCATAAACCATGTAGACAACGTGGGTAGAAAAGGTTCATACTTTTTAGATGATTCCTTTATTGTATTTTAGCATAGACTAGTGGATCCACTTAGTTAAGGAGTTCTATACCCCGGCAAAGTATATGATAGTTCTGGCAGCGTGGGCTAGACGTTGTATCATCACATAGCTCATAGTGATGGTTGTCGGTTAGAAAATCTCCCAAACATAGTTATTTTGTTTTTTTTGCATACAAACAGAGTATTATTGTATTTTTTCAATACAATTTACTGTTTTAAAAACTTTTCTCTATATTGCATCTTTATCACTGTTTTATATTGAAATGAGTTGAGTTGAGTTGAGACGAGGTAAGTGTTTCTTCAGTTCCAGTTCAAGCTTATGTCATGTTTTAGATTTCCCCTCACATGCTTGTACATTCCATGTACTGAAGCCATTTGGCCTGCATCTTATATGATGCAGATACATGTAACCAGGATCTGCATCCAGCGATTCGTTGATCCAGTTGAGTTCCAGAGTATTGGTGAGCCTCCTTGCTTCCAGAGGATCCCTTCTTTATTTTTAGTTACTTTAGTTGTTAGGATGATCGGGGATCTTGTCCTGACATCCCTCATAGTATTAAAGACTTCATAGATAGATAGACACTAGTTCACGAGTCTTTTCATTTTCAGTTTTTCATGTTGGGACTTGAGCTGCCTCTTTTGGCCAATTGAATGTTTCTTTAAACATTTTGGAGTTTATCTTTTGAGATATTTGAGTTATAGTTTACTTTTTAAAGTGCTTTTTATTATGAGTAAATCTTTCGCTAAGAGTTAAGCAGGGCCAAGGGTTCGCTTGGGGCAAGTAGTGGTTCTCGAGTGGCGGTCATGTTCGAGGGTGTAAGCTCGGGGCGTGACACTTATGTTTATGAGAAAATATACAACACAAAAACTTCATATCGCATGTCCAAACAAAACTTTAATTTCATTTCATGATTTCATATATTATCGCATGGCCAAATGGACCCTAAATTAACCCGCACCTTCATGGCATGAGTAATTAATAAAGATTTGGTATGTCATATTTTAAGTGTTCAAGGGACATATCTCATGTTTTAAAGTTAAGCGAGTTGTGAAATAAAAGTTGGCAGAAGTTATCGTAAGTTTCTTTAAAGTTTTCTCTGAAATTTGGGATGTCTCGGTGATTTTCTCCCAATATATAAAGATTTATGGGGTTAAGACATTGGAGGCGAGCTACCTCACATTTCAGTTGTGGATTTGAAGATTGTATTCTATTTTAGTAATATCTTTTAATCTCTTATCATTTCCTTGTTCTTAATTGCTAGAAGTGTGGGTGTGATGATTTGTATGAAATTGGGAATTTTGTGCTAGAAATAGACAAAGCTATTTGGGTGTTTAATTAATTGGTCTATTGTTTTTGTAGTTCCTTGTTTCCATGCTTGATTTTATGAAATAGGTTCAATCTAGTTTATATGTTTGAATTTATGGGTTGAGAGTTCATGCTCAATCCTAGCTTCTGATGCTTGATTGATGCTCGAAAGAGATTGATTAGAGTGGAGAATTAGATTGATAATCACATTTGGGCTTGGAATCTTGAATTTGAGATCTAAAGATGAAAGTTTAGGGTTTCATTGTTGGTGCTAGCTTTTTTAAAGACAGGTCTAAGTTAAGGTAGTGGGTTATTTTTTTATTTGTGTGATTGAGACCGAAAGGAGATATCACAATAAAACACTTTTAGATTGAAAGATAATTAACGTAATTGAAGATGACCTAGCCTACTTATTAGTGATTGATCTTGAATTGAATTGCAATGAATTGTTGAGTGTTGATTGAATCTCAAGTTTTTCCAATTCTCGAACATTCCTTGCTTGATATTGTCTTTACCCCCATTAGAAGTTTAGTTATAAAAATTGCCTTCTATTTGATATTTGTGTACCTTGTTTGTATAGGTTCAAACAAGTATCTAGTTAGCCTTTATCTTTTCAATTGACGTAACATTGTTCATTGTGGGATTTGACCCGACTCTTAGTTGAGTGTTTTTATTGACGACGACCTATCACTCTTTTAATTAGTTTTGAGGAGTGATTCGAGCGTTATCACCGATTTACTTGCAGGCCTATTATATTATTATTAATTAAGAGAGGAAGATATATGGTGATAGTAGTTGTTGGTTTGTATCCATATCTTTGTCTTCATTGCTACACCTCTATTTGAGCTAGTGTGATATGAGGGTGATGGTAATATCTGTTGATTTGTATGTACACCATTATCATCATCACTACCTTTAATAAAATGGGCATCATATGAGGATGGTGATGGTGATAATGGTGGTGGTGGTGCCATCAGCTTCGGTAGCAACAATGATTCATGTTGATTTACTAGCACATTTGTATCACTATTGTTACCTCTAACCCATCTGGAACGAAATGACTGTGGTAGAGATGGTAATTGTGAATTAGCTCTTTTGCTTCCTAAGGTTCTTACATGTTGGACTGATTTTGAAGGTCTTGGTAATGGTACACTTAGGTTGTTTAAACCTTCTACAACGTCTACCTCCATTTCGTCGATTGGATAAGATTGAACATGAATCATGAATTCTTAATAGCTGCAAACAGTTCTCCCACATAAAGGATACTCAATTGGTTCTAGATGAGTCGACATTATGAAAAAAAATAGAAAAGGAAGCAATATAAAAATGTTAATATTTAAGGTCAAACAACACATCCTAGATAATTATAATTGGATTTGGTCTCTCAAATGCCCAAATAAAATTAAGTACTTCATCTGGTTATGTCAGCACGGTTGGCAGCCTACCAGAAAATACCCACATTCCATAGGAATTAATGTCGATCAGCTATGCCATATGTGTAACAAAACAGAGACTATGGACCATATTTTTATAGAATGCTACGTGGTAAAAAATGTGGAAAGACCTATATGTCCTACAACACATAAATCAATTTAAAAATAACCAAGGAAAAGATTGACTAAGACTCTTAAGGAACCTGCAGGTTCGTACAAATCAGAAGTTCCTGAACTGGCAAGAATTACTTCCATTTTTCCTATGGAGCATATAGCTAAAAAGAAACGAAAATTATTATCAAAACATCAAAACTAACATATGCATTAAAAAATCACTTAATCAAGCCATTGAGTTCCACACCCTCACGGGAGGCATAACCATAAAGGAAAAAAATATAAAAACTCTTATTGAGAACGATCACCAATCTTATACAAACATGTTACTTGATTGAAACGATCACCACACGTTTAGGGAAATAAACTGGTTGGCAGATGCTCTAGCAATGGAGGGATCAAAGACTAATCAAGATAATTCTTTTTTGTGCTTGGAAGTTCCACAGGTGTTTGTTACGGAAAAGTTGGACGTAGATAACGGAGGAGCTTTTTTTGTTAGGCCACAAAGGTCATCTACAACTTCTAGTTATGATCCTACTGTATCCCATCATAACACTACTAGCAGGCATACAACTCCGCCTCTTCCATGTACTGATACATATTCATCATTAATATAAGTATCTTTTGTAAAAAAAATACATAAAATTTTACTCAAAAGAGGACAACTTCACTTATCTTATTTTTCTTGAACGAAGAGATAAGATTGAATTGTTCATCTAAATAATGGAGGCTATATAAAGAATTTAAGCCCGAAGGCTCACCTTCAAACTTGTAGATTTCACATCTCTTGTATGAAAAGTTTATTAAAGTGACAGCTTGACAACCAAACTTGAAAGTTATTGATGTTTTCTTATTAAAGATACTATTGTCCTCTTGTATGATAAGTTTGTTAAAGTGACAGCTTGACAATCAAACTTGGAAAGTTATTGTTGTTGTTCTCTTAATAAAGATACTGTTCTCCTATTGTTATTATCCATATTCTCCGATTTATACATATTAGTTAATTTATATTTAGAAAATCTAACTATTGTGAGAAAATTTTCTTCCTCTTTTGAATTTTCATTTTTCAAAAGAAAATTAATACTAAAAACCTAAAATTATTTTTAAATAAAAATTTCTTACATTTATTGCTATTGCACTATTTATTCTAGTTTCTATCGCCTCCCGACTTATCATTTATGTAAAAACAATCTGTCTAAGCGATTAATTATTAAATAATTAATGGAACTTGATTTTTGAGTTATAAAATATTTTTTTGTGTAATATTAACGTTTTTTGTTGCATTTTTTTTTTGTTAATTATCAAACCATAATAAAAATAATATATCATGATTTAATAGAAAATGATATTTTTGTAGCAATTAGTTGTACCCTTTTTTCTTTTTATTTCTACATAGATGTACTTTTCGATCTAGATAAATTTGAATTAGATTATCACAATAGTTTCATAGTAAGCACTTATGGCCATTCATTTAATATTCTCCCATTAACATATATTTGCAAATTAAAGCAATATTGCAAGCCTCTTAATTCTTTAAAATGTGCCTACGAAAATAAATAAAATTGTGATATACTAAAAAGAATTATCTTACTCCATTATACTAGTATCCCACCATAACACTACTAGCGGGCGTACAACTCTGTCTCTCCCATGTACTGATACATATTCATTATTAATATAAGTATCTTTTGTAAAATAAAAACATAAAATTTTACCCAAAAGAAGACAACTTCACCTATCTTATTTTCCTTGAACGAGGAGATAAGGCTGAATTGTTCATCTAAATTATGGAGGCCATATAAAGAATTTATATGCCGAAGGCTCACCTTCAAACTTGTAGATTTCACATCTCTTGTATGATAAGTATTTTAAAGTGACAGCTTGACAATCAAACTTGAAAGTTATTGATGTTGTTTTCTTATTAAAGACACTATTGTCCTTTTGTTATTATAGATATTCTCTGATTTATACATATTAGTTAATTTATATTTAGAAAATCTAAACACTGCGAGAAAATTTTTCGTCCTCTTTTGAATTTTCATTTTTCAAAAGAAAATTAATGCTAACAAACTAAATTGTTTTGTTAATAAAAATTTCTTACATTTATTGCTAATGCAAGACTTTTGAGTTATAATATATTTGTTTGTATAATATTTAACGTTTTTTGTTCTAATTTTTTGTGTTAATTATCAAACCATAATAAAAATAATATATCATGATTTAATAGAAAATGATATTTTTGTAACAATTAGTTGTACCCTTTTTTTTCTTTTTCGTTCTACATAGATGTACTTTCCAATCTTATATGAATTTTGAATTAGATTATCACAATCACTACTAAAAAACTGCTAAAAAACGACGGAAGTAAAAGCAACGGACGACGTCGCTCCAAAAAGCAACGCCATTAGCCATATTGTCCGTCGCTTTTTAATTAAAATATATTTTTTAAATTTTTTTTAAAAAAAGTGAGGGACGGCATCGCTTAGTCCGTCGCTTTTTTTCGCGGATTTTTGCTAATTAATTATTTTATATAGATAGCGACGCAGTCCGTCGCTTTTATTAAAAATAATTATTTATTAATTTAAAAAAATCCACGCCGTCCGTCGCTTTTTATTAATTTTAATTGTTTAATTATTTTTTAAATTAGCGATGGACAACATCTTTATGTCCGTCGCTTCTTGGTCAAAATATCTGGTCAAATGTTTTAAGAAAGCGATGGACAGTGTCTCTTAGTCCGTCGCTTTTTGGTCAAAATGTTGGTCAAACATTTTTTTTAAAAAGCGACGGACATAGAGACGCTGTTCGTCGCTTTTTAAAAAATATTTGCACTAGCAGACGCGATTTTCCCCATTTCTCCATATAAAAAACAAAATTGAGAAATATTTTGATTTAATTTTATTTAAATCGTCTTCCGGAGGACGGTTTTATGTAAAATAAAAAACAAAAAAAATTATAATACCGACTTCCGGATGTCGGTAAAATTAAATAGTATGTAATAAATTAATATTTTCAATTAACTTTAAATAAATCGTCCTCCGAATGACGGTTTTATATAAGTTAAAAAATAATTTAATATAAAATACCGACCTCCCAATGTTAATATTATTTAATTAACATGATTACTTTTTATTTATCTTAAAATTTAATGTGATACTGACCTCATGAGGTCGGTATTTTTTATTACATCTAATTACTTTTAATAAAAGCGACATCCGGAGGTCGGTTTGTTTAAAATATTCTTATTAATCATAATTTTGCTATTGTGCACAGTATTAAAATTTCATTTTACACCTACAATTAATTGTTCAAAATGTGTAACAATTTTGTATACTTTTATAAATAAAAAATTAGAATTCGTGGAATAAATAAAATTTTTATCTATAATCCATATTTAGAGTATGAAACTACGTTGATATGAATTAGGAGATAATTATACTTATATTTATAGAGTAATGTAGAAATTCTATCAGTCCGTCGTCTAATCATGAACTTAATATCTCATGTCATGATGTAGTAGAGGTGAAGAGTTAACATATAATTCATTCGAGTATGAAATGCCAGATAGTATTATTATATACGTTCGATCTTGAATGGATGTCAAGTGTAGTGATCACCTCCTAATTATGATGACATGTAAAGGATAC